>AWWV01009540.1:0-25501 GCA_001974805.1 Corchorus capsularis | reverse complement strand
ATTGTGTTCCGGTGCTCCGGTTCAGTTTTGAATGTTTTTTGTCGCCAAGACTCATTAAAGTACCTATATACATCTACTAAATCACAGCCACTATGGATTTAAGGATTTGATTTGACGAGCATGAGAATTATGTGTCGATTTAAAGAGAAATTAATTCGGAAAAATATAGGAAAATCAATATTAGAAGCGTGATAAGTCCATCAATCTTTTTAGCGTTGAATTATATATTTTTTATGAGTATTCTGGCAAAAAAATTGAGGAAAAACTTTTCGGGTCAATTTTTGCAAAATTTTAGCCTATATCGTGTACTAACTATCACGGTTTTTGGCTAAAAATGCGTTCCAGTGCACCGGTTCAATTTTGAATGATTTTTTGCACCAAGACTCATTAAAGTACCTATATTCATCTAACAAAATCTCAACCACAATGGATTTAAGGATTTGATTTGACGAGCATGAGAATCATCTGTTGTTTTAATAAGAAATTGATTCGGAAAAATATAGGAAAATCGATATTAGAAGCGTGAAAAATCCCTCAATTTCTGGCCAAAAATGGAGAAACAATTTTTCTGGTCAATTTTTGCAAAATTCTAGCGCAAATCGTCTACTAACCATCACGGTTTTTGGCTGAAAATGCGTTCCGGTGCTCCGGTTCAGTTTTGCATGACTTTTTGCGCCAAGACTCATAGAAATATTTATATTCATCTAACAAATTCTCAGCCACAATGGATTTAAGGATTTGATTCCACGAGCATGAGAATCAGGTGTCGATTTCATGAGAAATTAATTCGGAAAAATATAGGAAAATCGATATTAGAAGCGCGAAAAGCCCATCAATCTTTTTGGCGTTGAATTATATATTTTTTATGAGTATTCTGGCCAAAAATTGAGGAAAAAATTTTCGGGTCAGTTTTTTCAAAATTTTAGCCCAAATCGTGTACATCACGATTTTTGGCTAAATATGCTTCCAGTGCTCCGGTTCAGTTTTGCATGACTTTTTGCGCCAAGACTCATTAAAGTACCTATATTCATCTAACAAAATCTCAACCACAATGGATTTAAGGATTTGATTTGACGAGCATGAGAATCATGTGTCGATTTAAAGAGAAATTGATTCGGAAAAATATAGGAAAATCGATATTAGAAGCCTGAAAAACCCATCAATCTTTTTGGCGTTGAATTATATAATTTTTATGAGTATTCTGGCCAAAAATTGAGGAAGAAATTTTCGGGTCAATTTTTGCAAAAATTTAGCCCAAATTGTGTACTAGCCATCACGGTTTTTGGCTAAAATTGCGTTCCGGTGCTCCGGTTCAGTTTTGCATGATTTTTTGCGCCAAGACTCATTGAAGTACCTATATACATCTACCAAAATCACAGCCACAATGGATTTAAGGATTTGATTTGACGAGCATGAGAATCATGTGTCGATTTAATGAGAAATTAATTCGGAAAAATATAGGAAAATCAATATTAGAAGCGTGATAAGCCCATCAATCTTTTTAGCGTTGAATTATATATTTTTTATGAGTATTCTGGCCAAAAATTGAGGAAAAATTTTTCGGGTCAATTTTTGCAAAATTTTATCCCAAATCGTGTACTAACCATCACGGATGCGTTCCGGTGCTCCGGTTCAGTTTTGCATGATTTTTTGCGCCAAGACTCATTGAAGTACCTATATACATCTACCAAAATCACAGCCACAATGGATTTAAGGATTTGATTTGACGAGCATGAGAATCATGTGTCGATTTAATGAGAAATTAATTCGGAAAAATATAGGAAAATCGATATTAGAAGCGTGATAAGCCCATCAATTTTTTTGGCATTGAATTATATATTTTTTATAAGTATTCTGGCCAAAAATTGAGGAAAAATTTTTCGAGTCAATTTTTGCAAAATTTTAGCCTAAATCGTATACTAACCATCACGGTTTTTGGCTAAAAATGCATTCTGGTGCTCCGGTTCAGTTTTGCATGATTTTTTGCGCCAAGACTCATTGAAATATCTATATTCATCTAACCAAATCTCAGGCACTATGGATTTAAGGATTTGATTTGACAAGCATCAGAATCTTGCGTCGACTTAATGAGAAATCAATTCAGAAAAATATAGGAAAATGGATATTAGAAGCTTGAAAAGCCCATCAATCTTTTTGGCGTTGAATTATATATTTTCTATGAGTATTATGGCCAAAAATTGATGAAAAATTTTTTCGGGTCAATTTTTGGAAAGTTTTAGCTCAAATCGTATACTAACTATCACGGTTTTTTGCTAAAAATGTGTTCCGGTGCTACGGATCAGTTTTGCATGATTTTTTGCGCCAAGACTCATTGAAATTTCTATAATCAACTAACCAAATCTTAGGCACAATGGATTTAGGGATTTGATTTGACGAGCATCAAAATCTTGTGTCGATTTAATGAGAAATTAATTCGTTAAAATGTAGGAAAATCGATATTAGAAGCGTGAAAAGCCCATCAAAATGTTTGGCATTGAATTATATATTTTTATGAGTATTCTGGCCAAAATTTGAGGAAAAATTTTTCGGATCAATTTTTGGAATATTTTAGCCCAAATCGTATACTAACCATCACGGTTTTTGGCTGAAAATGTGTTCCGGTGCTCCGGTTCAGTTTTGCATGATTTTTTGCGCCATGACTAATTGAAAAATCTATATTCATGTACGAACATCTCAGCCATATTGGATTTAAGGATTTTTTTTTACAAGCATCAGAAACCGTATTCAATTTAATTTGAAATTGGTTCAGAAAAAATAGGATTGAATTATAAATTTTTTATGAGTATTTCGGCCAAAAATTTAGGGAAAACATTTGGGTCATTTTTGCAAAATTTTAGCTGAAATCGTGTACTAACCGTCACGGTTTTTGCCTAAAAACGTGTTCCGGGGCCCCGGCTCAGTTTTGGATAATTTTTTTTGCCGAGATTCCTTGAAATATCTATATTCATGTAACCAAATCTCAACCATACTGGATATAAGGATTTTTTTTTTTTTACGAGCATTAGAAACCTTATTCAATTTAATTTGAAATTGATTCAAAAAAAAATAGGAAAATCAATATTAAAAGCGTGAAAAGCCCTTAAATCTTTTGTGCATTGAATTATATATTTTTTATGAGTATTTTGGCCAAAAATTGTGGGAAAATATTTCGGGTCATTTTTTGCAAAATTTTAGCTGAAATCATGTACTAATCATCACGGTTTTTGCCTAAAAACGCATTCCGGGGCCCCGGCTCAGTTTTGGATGGTTTTTGGTACCGAAACTTCTTGAAATATCTATATTCATGAAAGCAAATCTTAGTCATATTGGATTTAAGGATTTGTTTTTACGAGCATCAGAAACCGTATTCAATTTCATTTTAAATTAATTCAGAAAAAATTGGAATATCGATATTAAAAGCGTAAAAAGCCCTTAAATCTTTTGGGCATTGAATTATATGTATTTTATGAGTATTTCGGCCAAAAAATTAGGGAAAATATTTCGGGTTATTTTTTGCAAAATTTTAGCTGAAATCATGTACTAACCATCACGGTTTATGCCTAAAAACGCGTTCCTGGCCCCGGCTCAGTTTTGGATGATTTTTTGTGCCGAAACTCCTTGAAATATCTATATTCAAATAAGCAAATCTCAGCTATATTGGATTTAAGGATATGTTTTTACGAGCATCAGAAACCGTATTCAATTTCATTTGAAATTGATTCAGAAAAAATAGGAAAATCGATATTAAAAGTGTGAAAAGCCCTTAAATCTTTTGGGCATTGAATTATATATTTTTTATGACTATTTCGGCCAAAAATTGAGGGAAAATATTTCGGGTCATTTTTTGCAAAATTTTAGCTGAAATCGTGTACTAACCATCACGGTTTTTCCCTAAAAACGCGTTACGGGGCCCCGGCTCAGTTTTGGATGATTTTTAGTGCCTAGACTCCTTGAAATATCTATATTTATGTGAGGAAAAATCATCCATATTGGAATTAAGGATTTAAGGATTCATTTTTTGTAAAATTTTAGCTGAAATCGTATACTAACCATCTCGATTTTTGCCTAATAACGGGTCAGAGGCCCGGCTCAGTTTTTGATTATTTTTTGTGTCGAGACTCCTTGAAATATCTATAATCATGTAACCAAATCTCAACCACATTGGATATAAGGATTTGCTTTTACGAGCATCAGAAACCGTTTTCGATTTATTTAGAAATTAATTCAGAAAAAATAGGAAATCGATATTAAAAGCGTGAAAAACCCTTAAATCTTTTGGGAATTAAATTATATATTTTTTTATGAGTATTTCAGCCAAAAATTGAGGGAAAATATTTCGGGTCATTTTTTGCAAAATTTTAGCTGAAATCGTGTACTATCCATCACGGTTTTTGCCTAAAAACGCGTTCCGAGACCCCGACCGAGTTTTGGATGATTTTTTGTGCCGAGACTCCTTGAAATATCTATATTCATGTTATCAAATCTCAACCATATTGGATATAAGGATTTGTTTTTACGAGCATCAGAAACCGTTTTCGATTTATTTAGAAATTAATTAAGAAAAAATAGGAAAATCGATATTAGAAGCGTGAAAAGCCCTTAAATTTTTTGGGCATTGAATTATATATTTTTTATGAGTATTTCGGCTAAAAATTGAGGAAAACTATTTCGGGTCATTTTTTGTAAAATTTTAGCTGAAATTATGTTTCACGGTTTTTGCCTAAAAACGTGTTCCGGGACCCCGGCTCAATTTTGGATGATTTTTTGTGCCGAAACTCTTTGAAATATCTATATTCATGTAAGCAAAAATCAGCCATATTGAATTTAATAATTTGTTTTTACAAGCATCAGATAACCGTTTTAAATTTCATTAGAAATTGATTAAAAAAATAGGAAAATCGATGCTAGAACAGTGAAAAACCCTTATATCTTTTCGGCATTAAATTTTATAATTTTTCGACTTAAATCGTAACGAGAGTTGCAATTATAGGACTTTATTGGGCTTTTATGGACGAAAATTTTGGCCGAATTAAAATGTTGGGCCAATCTTGTGACTAAAATGGGCCTCTTAGGTGATTAAACTCGGATAAATGTTAGGCTTTGTTAGTTAAATTGCTGCTCAACGGAAAAAAAAAATGGATTTGCCTAATTGGATTCCTTAATAATTTCGGAAAAGACTTTTTTTTTTTTTAATGTTTTCGGAAAAGACTTTAAATCTAGGAAATTAAGACTAAATGAGATTCATACGACACCTATTTTGGCCAACAATTAGACCCAACCTCCCTGTTTAGACGTTTACACGGGTTCATTTCAGTTATAGATAATTATAGATGGATAACATGGGCTAAAAAATGAAGTCATCCAACTAGAAGCCGTTAAGAAGAAATTTGGATTAATAATTTGTCATTCAGCTTAACAAGATACTTGAGTAACATTTTAAAAAGCACAATATAAATATATACAATTGAATGAAAACATTATAATAATCTAGGAAATAAGAATGGATAGAATGTAACCAACCAAGCACAAACGTGATCTAGCAATCCTTGTTTTGTATCGTGTTTCGTGTCGTGTTTACATAGGGTATAAACATATATTAGGCCTGACACGAACACGACACGATTAATAATCGTCACGAAATCGAAACACGAACACGATACCTATTTATAAACGTGTACACGGGACACAACATGACATGACACGATTAATTCTTAACACGACACGACAAAATTTTTCAAATATTTCAATTAACTAAACTATATATATAATTACATATATATATATATAATTAAAGATAATTGAATATTTTTTATAATAATTCTTTGGGTATATTAGAAATTCAAAATATAAGTTATTTAAGAATTTTAATTAGAGTCTAACGTGTCCTGTTTAGGGGTAATTCCTAATACATCACGTCTACCGATAAAATTTACACAAACAATCCGCACCATTATTATATCCATAAAATTACCTTGGAACAACAATCAATAATAATCTAAACAAACAAAGCACTCCATGAGCCAATCTCAAAATACCAATATATTACATCTCCATCCAATCACAAACAACATAGAATTTGGCAATTTATTGGAATGGAGATATCCCACACTCATCTTCAAAAGAAAACGAGTGAGGATTAGGACCATTACCAACCTAAAGGGGAAAGCATGGCTTCATTCATCACAAACATGAATATATAAGCACATTGAAAAACTAAACGAAAGGAGTAAATTCAAGAATAAGATTGCTTGCTTTATATTCAGCTGTAATCCAAATGGGGTTACGTGGCGCACTCACCTTGAACCTTACCTCAGCGTAACCCCATTCAAAGTACCATATCCATCAAATAAGAAGCTTCAAAGAAAAAGAAAGGAAACATGATGACACAACCACCAGAATTTCTGCTTTATTTTGTGATATGCTGTGCTAAAAAAGGAAAATCAACAACAGCAAGCAAATCTACGCAATGCAAACACAATAAACAACAAACAATCAACACAATCCCTGGTCTCCGAGGAGATACCCCAGCGGTTAAAGCTTAGGACTTCTTACGGGAAATCCCGGGTTCGAATCCTGGGATGGACGGGTGGGATTATGGGAAAGGAGAGGGTTACCTCCTATTGTGTAACACATTTCAATATCATGTTCATGAGTAACAAAAAAAAATCAACACAATCCCTGGCAAACAAAATCACATTGCATCCAGCATAATAAAAGAGCCCAGACAAATTTCAAAAAGACGAGAGAGAGAGAGAGAGATTTGGCAGCTGCAGTGCTCTGATTTGAGAGGGCTTGGGGATGCTTAGGACAATCCAGACAGTAAAAATATAAAGGAGATCAAGGAAAGCTTCAGCTCCATGATTGCGGAATGCTTGAAGGAGAACAAGGAGAGCTTTGGCTCCATGATTGCCAAAGTGCTCCAAGTTTTTATTGGTTTTCAGCAAAGTTTTACCCTGCGCTAAATAAAAATTGTGTAAGATGACATGTTTCAGGTATGAACATGATACTGGCAGGAAAAAAAAAGGGGAGAGAGAGAGAGAGAACAGCAAAAAGTGCAGGGCATTATATAAGTGGAAATACTTAAGCGTATTAAATATTGAATTGTAGATATGAGCATATATGGAGTCTAATAAGTAAGAAAACTAAACATCAAAACCTGAACCTTATTCAACCGAACCAGTATCTTTCAGAAAAACTAAAAGCTTAGGCATATTACAAAATTGAAGATAAACAACAAAAAGGTTTTTCTATAGTCAAGCAAACCAAGTAGAATACATAATTATGAGAACAAAAAACAAAGTTACCAAACTAACCAACATATAAAAAAAGATTCAGAGGTACTCAGGAAGCATATTATCGGAAATAAGAAGGAAGGAAAGGATAAAGAGATATATTTAAAAGTCACATATATATAAGGAACCAAAAAAAAGACAACTTCTAGAAGACTTACCACATCTACAGGAGGTTTGCCCCAGCCACAAAAATGATAACCAAAGCCTGCTCCAGAAGGGATGGATGCATTTACTCCTGGTATATTCAGATGTGGAACGATGGCAGATGACCATACCTTCGAAGGCGCAAATTGCAAGTTAAATAAAATCAACTACACTGAAACTCAATGCAGAAAAACTATACTGAAACTCCATGCAAAAATAAACTACTACTTATTGGATAAGCATGGTGGCGTAGCAACTCCTGCATACCAAGTGCTTCTTGAATTCATGTTACAGAGAGCCTGGTTTCATCTTCGGCTTATAACCTGTACTCCAAACAAAACAATTTTAACTTAAAATAATGGGAAAATCTACTGCAAAATAAACATGTTTCCCAGAAACCAGTATATCCTTTTTTCATGTGCAAAATTTCCAATACATAGCTATCCCGTTATGCCCCTATAATCTAAACAACTCAGACTCACAGTCTTAAGATGTTCAGACTCTTGTATATCAGTTTAAGATCAATTGACACACACCCCGGTGAAGTAAAAGGCATGGCCTAGTGATATCCATGAAGAAATATCAGAAAAGTACCTCAAATTCTTTCCCTTGATAGATATCCGTGAGTTGTCAGCTTCTTGGGCTGACATTCAAAGAATGCACCATGAAGAACCTACAAAACAGAAATCTCAGCATCATTAGCTAAAGACCAAGATAATATCATCATTTCAGATTGGAGTAACAAGATTAAAAGACACTTCCACGTTAGCTAAAATTGAATCAAAGCAATATTCAAATATCCGAGAAACTAAGAAACCTGATAGTCAAAATCCACTTTCCCCATCTTTCGCTCACCTTTTTCAATGTAAAGGCCTGAATAGGAAGAGAGAGAACATAAGTAAATTCTTGAGTTCAAATCCACAATGTGACTTTTCATTAAAAGTTTAAAAGGCATATTGGCAGATGACTTTTCAGGCATATGGAAGATCTACTCTAATAAAATTACATTCACCTGTCTGAATTTCTCATCCATGCTGCAGTGAAATCAGTAAGCTGAAAAGATATACTGTATAATCACATTTTTATATTCTCTGTAGCTAATCCTTTATCCACAACATTTGCTGGCAGCTCCTCAATCACTACATTGTAGAACCTCTGGATGTCAGCCAACATCATGTCATCATCTCGTGATACAAAATTGATTGCAAAACCTTTACACCCCAATCTTCCACTTCAACCAATGTGGTGAAGATAATTCTGCAGTTGAGTAGGCAAATCATAGTTAATAACCAAGGAGACTTGCTGGACATCAATGCCTCGAGCCATCAGCGGTGATTAGCACACAGAAGATCCTGAACAAAATTCACGCATGATGACATCCCTTGTGTTTTGATCCATGTCTCCATCAGTGGCAAAAACTGTGTGATCACAGCTTCGCAATTGGTAGGTAAGCCAATCAACTTTGCGCCTAGTTTTGACAAAGATCAGGCTCTGAGTGATGGCCTAAGTTTCATACAGAACACAAAGTGTCTCCAGCTTCCACTCCTCCATATCAAATCAAAAATGACATAAAACCGCTCGATACCTTCAAGAGTAAGCTCATCACGCTTTGCAAGAATTCTAACTGGTTCTTCATAAATTTCCATGTAATCTCAAGAGCCTCAAGTGGCATTGTTGCAGAAAATACACCCACCTGTATTTTTCCAGGAAGTAGCTGGAATATATCATAAATCTGCAAAAGAAGTGTTAGGTTAATCAACCATGAAAACATAGTAATTAATAACTTGACACATCAAGTTGCAAGTAAAGGCCATTGAGAAACAAATAGACTGACAAATATACATAGCTGAAGAAAGATACTGACCTGATCTTTAAAACCCCAGGAGAGCAATCATCTGCCTCATCCAGGACAAACATCTTAATATAATCTGCCCTAAAGGGCCTGTTCGTGAAGCATGTCAAAAACACCACCAGAAGTACCAACAACCACATGGACACCAGCAGTAAAAATCCATTCATCTTCCCAAACACTGGTTCCACCGACACTTGCATGAACCTTTACACCCAAATAATCACGAAGAGCATGCACAACTTTCTCAATTTGTTGTGCAAGCTATCTAGTGGGAGCAAGAACCAGAGCCTAACAATGCACTAAATCATAATCCAGCTGTTGCAAGACCCCAGAGCAGAATGTTGCCATTTTTCCAGTACCAGACTCTTGCAACACCCCTTTAATGGATTGCAAATGGCTTCTCAAACCCTGTTTGTACGAATTATGACATAAATATGGGGCCTCAATTAGTTGGCATGCATAAGCTTTATTTTCTGTTAAACTATAGAAAGGCCAAATAATTGGGAAAGAATGAACATTACCATAAGCATAGACGCCTCTTGGGAGGTTTTCTTTCAATCCCATTTTATCAAAGCTCTCATGAACCTCATTATAAGTAGTAAAGAACTCTTTCCCTTCATCAGAAAGCCAGCAACCATGAGCAAGCAGAAGTCAGAACTCTGGCACTAGAGTAGACCTTGAAACCTGAAAAAGAATTAGTCATAGACAACTTGAGGTGAAAGTAGAACTTACAATTCATTCATTTTGCTCTCATATTGGCGAGCATCGAACTGTGATCCAACACTGGCAAGTCCAGCCATGTCTACAACCAAAAACAGCACAAAACATTACATTATCATTATGCCTAAAATTAGCAACATATAACAACTTAAAAAGATTTGGTTTTAAACAAAATCTCAAATTTATATACAGAATTTATTCAGGAGTAAGAATCTAGTGTCTAACATGTACAAGCTATTTCTTTGACCTAGAATGACCCACTCATACAATAGCATAACGTTTTTAAGTACATAAGAAACCCCCCTGCGTCGATACATGAAAAAGTAAGAACCCAACAATAAGTAAAGCAATTAGGAGATAATGGAACAGCAAACAACTGTGTACCAAAAATATAACCCACAAAGCAATTAATCCAGAAAAGGTCTTATAAAATCAATCAATTTTGCAGGTTCCAATAAAACTTATGAATTTCCCTAATCACCGATTAATAACCATAATCAACAATAATCATGTTAACTCCAAAAAGACAGAACTCAAAAGATACTGATCAAAAAGCTCAGCAAACAATGATCAAAGAAAACCAACCAAACAGAGAGTATAAAAATAAAAGGCAAAATCTAACCAAACATCAAAAAACAGATTGTTATAGCTATGAATAAAAACTGGGAGAGAGAGAGAGAGATAAAAAAGCAGTTTTGAAGAAAACCTATTTGGTTTAATTGTTGATTGTCTAGAGTTTGAATTGGAACGAGGAAACTGAAAACTTTAAGTTTAGAAATTCTGATGAAAACTCTAACCGAATCTCAAAAAAGAGACGTTCCTTCTTCAGACATGAACTGCAGTTTGAAAGTTTTAAAGCAGTGAAGTTGGTGAAAAACCGAAGAAACACACATGTTTATATGTAGGAGTGATTATGAAATTTAAATTATAATTTAAAAAAAAATGTTTCCTAGTATATTAAGAGTCTGAAACAGTAAAGATGGATTAATATTCTGCAGAAAGGCAATGCACCACTTTCACACAAATAATGAAAAGGCTGCAGGAATAACCTCAGCAAGATCATCATCTATCAACTGCTCTGCCTTGGCAATTTGTTCAGCAGCACCCATGAGAAAATATAAAATAAGAAAATATTCAGAGTTATTCAGAAAGCATATTATTAAAAATAGGGAAGAAGGAAAGGAAAAAAAGAAATATTGAAAAGTCATCTCATCTAAAGGTTGCCTTCCTATATATAAAAATAAATATATATATATATATGTGTGTGTGTGTATATGTATGTATGTATATACTATATAGACAACTTCTGGAAGACTTACCTCATCTACAGGAGATTTGCCCTAGCCACCAAAATGATAACCAAGCCTGTTCCAGTCTTCCAGAAGGGATGGGTGCATTTAATCCTGGTATTTTCAAATGTGGCAAAATGGCAGACGACCATACCTCTGAAAGGGCAAATTGCAAGTTAATATAAAATCAACTATACTGAAACTCTATTAAAAAATAAACTACTAATAGTTAACCACAGTAACCTGCTTATTGATAAGCATGGTGTTGTAGCACCTTCTGCATACCAAGAGCTTCTTGAATTCATGTTATATAGTCTGGTTTCGTCTTCTTTGGCTTAACCTGTACCCCCAAACAAACAATGTTAACTTAAGACGATGGGAAAATCTCCTGCAAAATATACTGTTTCTCTAGAACCCAGTATATCCTCTTATCATCTGCAAAATTTCCGATAGATAGTTATGCCATTTTGCCCCTATAATCTAAAAAACTCAACTCACAGCCTTAAGATGTTCAGATTCTTGTACATCAATTTAAGATCAATTGACACATATCCCAATGAAGTATACGAGGTAGCCTAGTAATTTGAGGTCAAAGAAACAGAGCAATCTTCAGTCTAACTAGCCCAGGCCTAATGATCTCATTAATCTTGGATTGGAGTACTACCATGCATATATCCATTTGATATAGATGTTTAAGTATCTCAAACTCTTAACCGCATAGTAGTATTATATTTATAAGATTAGATAAGTTGATTATACGGGCAACAATCAAGCCATAGATATTTTTAGCGGCTTAATTAAAAGTTAAAACAATCTAGCTAAGATATCGAAAGATTACCAGTACGAGAAATACCTGACACCAGTGTATCACCCCTGCATGCCAACCCATCACTATCACCCTCGCCCGCTAGGCTCAACACTCGGGCAAGAACCTTACCCCGAACTAATCCACCCCCCATGTTCAATCTGCCTGAGTACGAGCAAACCCCCTACCTAATTCGCTCCTTCGAAAGAAAAACAAAGTTCCTTACCAACCATTCTCCACCAGCCATCCAAGTGACGAGTAAATGTGACTATCCTAGAATACCAGCATGGGACCTCCCATCACGAACCAGCTTCTGTACATGAAAAATTAGAATTCATGAGTAACTCAGTGGTTTAAAAGCTTAACAAATCAGAAGTGAAAACTTTCAAAAGAAAGCACTCAGAAAACAAACTGCCCATTTCGAGGACAATCACATCAACCAACTAATTACAAAAATGAGGAAAGAAATCACCCAATACTACTCAAAACATGTCACCAACAAACCCGGTAGCCATATCACAAAACATGTAATGTAAGTATCATGAGAAGGAAGAAAGGAGGAATCACACAGAAAAAATAGTAATTATTTGAACAGCTTCCTAATGCAAATAAGAATATTTGACACATTCTGCAAGTGGGAAACATTTTTATGTAATCGTTCCCTTCAAACATTTCATTTACATTTTTCAAAACTGAAAATGACCAACCCAAACACAATCAAGGAATATTTGCAATATGCACATTGTTCAATTTCTTAAATATCCTCTAATCTTCTTTATATGAATTCAATGCCAGCAAAGACAATGAGTAAAGAGTAAAATATTTAGCTTATTGCCTTAGTCCATAATCCACACACAACAGCCATATCAAGGTACAGACAAATTCAAAGATAATGACAGGAATACGATTAGAAGCGCAGGGAATTATATAAGTGGGAATACTTTGTTTCTTGAGCATAATAAATATATTTTTGGAAGATGAAAACGAAAAAGAGTTCAAATTTCCACTAACATTCTTTCTTTTTCTCATTTTCACTAACAATCGACCCTAAACGAAAAGATCTGGCATGTACCTTAACCTGAGAATTAAGAAGAAGATATTCAAAAATAATTCAGCATTTCTGTTTCTGAAAAGGCATTAACTATTGAAAAACAAACATAAGTTAAAATTCGAAATCGATTAAAAGAAGACGAAAAGGAATACAGGAAAGGGAGTGAAGAGCATAAAGAGAGAAGGAGATGCGACCTTTTGAAAATTTTCGGGGGCGGCACCGGGGACGTAGAAGCAGTGAGAGCCGTGGAACATCAGCAAGCGGAAGAGAATCGCCGAGATCGTGGTGGATTTGAGAATCCATAGAAGAAGAATTCCAATGCCGAATCGTCAATTTAGGAAATGGTGTTGTTTTCTCAGTTGGGGCAAGGGTTTGGAGAGGGGGAAAATTCGAACTCAGGCAGGAGAGGGGGGGAGGGAGAGAGAAAAGGGGGAGGTGTATTTTTTTTTGGTCAAATAAGTTTTGGTAATTTGGTTGAGTTTTTTTGACTTTTTATGTCAAATCTAATTGGGCTTCTAATTTTTTTAATTGGACTTTTGAATAGGTTTTCTAGAGATTTGGGCTTGGGCTTTGTAAAACAACACTAATTTGAATTTTTGATGATTTTTCTTTTTTCTTTTTCTTTTTTTTTTTTGAATAATGAATTTTTGATGATCTAATGTAAACCTTCAACATATAAATAACCAAGTTGAGGATACCATGCATGTCTCAAAGCAAAGTAAAGCCCCTAATTTGGATTAAATAATTAATTAATGTAATTTTGTTTTATTCAATTCTTAATTTGACCCATCGGATATGGTCTTTTCTCTTCGATTATGAGTATCTGAAGAAATACTAATACTTTTATCTTGTTTATTTATTTGAACTGTCATTTTTCTCCAACTCCAAGTCTCCAACCAAGTATCATATATTTCATTTCAGCATCATTTACAAAAATCTTTAAATTAAAATAATAATAGTATTAAATTTTCTTCATTAGAAAACTAAGTTACAGTACAACGAGTAGTTAAGTCTTATGCAATTTTAAAAACATAGTAATTATCCATCTGATCCAACTAATTAAGCAATCTTTAAAGCTCCCTATACTCCAATTTAATTAGTAATTAAAAAAGTACCCTAAACACAGTAGTAATGCCTATATATGACTCAACTCTTATTTTAATTGAAAACTAGATTAGGGGGTTAAGAGAACGGGAGGAGACAACTAAACCAAAACCCAGATCGTGTAGCCCGACCCGACTGCAGACCGAAAACACAAGCAAAGTGAACTAAATCCTAAACTGCAATTTATCACCTTTGCAAACTGGATTTTCCTTGACCAAAGCCTCGCGACCGATTGCCTTAAAATCAACGCAACACCCATGTTCTTCAGGGTATCTGTGTTTTCCACAGAAGACGTTTCCACAGCGACAGTCAAAACCCAGCAATCCAACCCGCTTGTTGCAGGTATCGCACCTGTTCTTTGTGTTTGTCAAAACAGCAGCACCAGAATTATTACTATTAGTCGAACCAAAAGAAAAGCATGATGTGTCAATAGTATTAACACGAAAAGGATCATTAAACGTAAAGCAAAATTTGGGAGGTTGATTGGTCGTTGAGATCAAAGGATTCTGATCAATTGGGTTGCGGTTTTGGTTTTGCTGCAGCTCTGTTTTTAGGAAATCCTTGTAGCATTGGGAGCATAGATTGTCCGTTTGGGGTGATCCATGAAAGCTGCACCCCTTGAGGCAGAGTTTTGGAACCATGCTTTCTTCTGAATCCATCGTTGCTTTTTCCTTCGTCAGCTTTTCGATATCGCCAATATTTGCTTCTCTTTCTCTCGTCTTGTTAACTTAAAATAAAAAGTTGCAGGATTTTACACGGGACTGGGTTTTATATAAGAGAGGAATTCCTCCCTAAACAACGCCGACTTAACTTTTTTATTTTAAAGGGTCCTAATAAAACTCCCGGGCTGGGCTGCTACACATATGTGGCCCAGCTCTCTGAGCCCATCTATATTTTGGGCTGGTCTTACAGCTTGTTCCACTGCAAGAACTACTCAAATTCAAGCTTAACTTGGTGATGGAGCCGAATTCGAATTTTTCTAAAATCTGAATACAAGTAATTAGGTTACACTGGAAATATTAAAAATTCAATAGCCAGACTACACAGATGATGACAGAAAGATCCTCCCGTCTCCTAACCCATTTACAAAAGAAGGCCACTGAAGCTTTACAATCTAAATTAATTAAGACATTATTATTATTATTATGCATGTAAAAACTGTAAAGTAAAGACGTAATTTCTGTATCCTCCATAGATTAAACAGACAATAACATTCTAACTATGGCACGGAAATTGAACATCAAGGACACTCAGATTTAAGAGACAACTATCCATAATCCAATTAAAGACAAAGGGACTGACCAATTAAAACATTTAAAAAAAAAAAACGTTATAAGTAAATCTCAAACTCCTTGACTGGAACACATGTGATTTTCATATATAACTATAAACTTAGGAAGGAAAAGTATGGCTAAGGATAAAAAGACATTGTTGGTATACTACTAAGTACGGAAGTGGTTATGATTCATAACTATTACCACCATGAAAAGACAAGTACAATGACTTAATGAGAAATAAATAAGTGGACATTCTCAATAGCAGCTCTTATGCACGTCTCTAAAATTTTCACCAAAAGCCCGACAGTGTCCTTTGCAAGGATGGAGAAGTTGGGTGACACCGTCTCCACATTTTCGTTTTGGCTGGGAACTGAGGCCTTATTTAATTTCCGACTCAAAAGGAACCGATATAACCATTTGGTTCTCAACCGTTCCGTTCGAAATATCAAATGGTTATATCGGTTTGATGGGAAAATAAGACTTGAAGTTTGTCGGAATGTTCAAAGCCGAAGACGGTGTTACCCAATTTCTTCATCGTTGAAGAGGACACTGTCGGGCTTTTGAGAAAATCCACGAAACCTGATGATAAGTGCCGCTAATGAGAATGTCGACATCATTTTCCACTTGTTTCTTCTCATCATCTCTCTCGTCTGCGATGCAATCCTCATTTGCTGAATCTCACTTTGCTAAATGATTTCCTCATTATCGTCGGCATGCGGATATTTGATCTCTTTATCAAATATATGAGAACGTGGAAATGGGAATTCCCTTCAACTCTAAGGACACTTGAAGTATCCGTGCTGCAGAGAGTAATGTTGTGCAAAATTTCCCAGCCATATTACCATCACCTTTAGCCAATTCGACTCCAACAATTCCCTGTTAACAAAAATGAAAAAAGAATCTGAATCTGATTTTTTAGAATAACAAATGGAAGAAAACGCAAAATTCAACATGGAAAGTAAATTTTAATCTCAGTTTTCATTAGTTAAAGGACATATGAAAAGAGCAAAGCAAACCATGAGAGAGGCAGAAGAAAACACAAGCACACAACAGCAGACATAAGTGAACTAAATCCTAAACAGCAATTTATTACCTTTGCAAACTGGATTTTCCTTGATCAAAGCCTCGCGACCGATTGCCTGCCTTAAAATCAACGCAACATCCATGTTCTTCAGGATAGGCTCATTGGTCGTTGAGACTTGAGATATTCAAAGGTTTCTCAAGTGGGTTGCCGTTAGCTCTCTGCTTTTAGGCTTAGGCAATCCTTGTAGCATTGGGAGCACAGATCGTCGGTTTGTTTGAGGCAGAGTTTTGGAACCATGCTTTCTTCTGAATCCATCGTTGCTTTTTCCTTCGTCTGTTTGGCGAATAGGGTTTTATATAAGAGACGATTCCTCCCCTAACCCTAATCAACGCGACTTATTTTAAGGGTCCTAAATCCTAATTAAATTCCCGGGCTGGTTCATTGCAATTAGTATGGACTTCGGCCGGCTACACATATATGGCCCAGTTCTCGGAGCCCATCCTTTCGGGCTTTTTTTGTTTTGTTCCTATTTCCTTTTTTCTTATATTAAATTAAATAAATTATTGTTTCAAACCGTTAACCTTAAAACCACATAATGGCATAACTGAAAGAAGCGAGTAACTATTTCATAAATCATAGTAATAATGCTTAATAAAGTTAGTCAAGCGAGGTTTGACCTACCGAATCCAAAACCAAGGTGCTCTCAATTCTCAAATCTTTCTTTGAAAGAGGTAGAGGGAGAGCAGGTAAGCCTAACCTTTTCAAGCTGAGGAACGGTTGCAGTTCATAGGTTTGGTTTTGTAGCAAACTCTTCTAATCCACTTAGCACCAACAATATAAAAGGAAAGACTGTACAAAACGAATGTGCAAGGACCATTGAAGCTATTCGGAATGGCGTTCCAGGAAGCCACAGCGCGTTCTAACAGAAGGAAAATCAGGGAGCCACCTTCCATTCCATTTCTTTGGGAAGAGAGGCCAGGAATAGCAAAGAAAGATTGGAAACCAGAGGTTTCTTCAGTTACTCCAACTTTACCTCCAACTCCAATCAAGCTTATAGCCTCAGTTCCCTTTAATTGGGAGGAAAAACCCGGTACACCATTGCCCAGCTACTCCCAGCCAGCGGATGTGGCCCCATCACCAATGCTCATCACTCTGCCTCCACCTCCAGTGTACTCTCCAGCCTGTTTCAATGGCTGCCATGGCAATGATGACAAGGATGATGAATGGGAAAAACAACAAGTGATGTTTGAAATGGATCTCGAAGCATTTGGTTTCGAAACAGATGATTCCTTTAGTTCAGCTCCATCCCTTCTAGCAAATTGCCTAGTAGCATCAACAGTCATCTCCACAGCTGTTCCAGCCCAGAAAACTTACCAGACAGACAGCAGTGATCATCTGGGCACGCCTTCCTCCCCAGCTTCCGAAACTGATAGTACGAGCAGCTATGCAACTGGCACTTCAAGCCTTGTGGGGGCTTCTTTCCTGGAATGCCTGTTTCCGTTGCTTCCATCTAATTCTAATTTCCTTGAAAAGGCCAGGTACCAAAACCACCATGGATCTCAAGCTCAAAGTGATTTTGATTGTGAGAGTAATAACGCTGTAGCCATAAGGAGGCCACAAACACTTGGAGAGCTGATAATGATGAGCAGGAGGATGAGTTTACAGAGGAAGGTCGTTCAAATGAGAGAACGGCATCTATCAATGGTAACTCTAAATCTCCGCCCTGTTTCACCATTACTATTGCCTTATTAAGCTGGTCTAGTGCTATAGAACAACAAGGAAGTAATTCTAGAACAAAATTGCTTTTTTTATTCAAGAAAAAGAGCAACAATTATGTATTTCAAATTATCTTTCATCTTTCCTTTTTTCCACTACCATAGAAACAAAAGGTTGAATTTCTTTTTTTTAGAGAGAAAAAAGGTTGAATTTCTAACTATCCACTATTCGCTCAGGATCTGATAATGACATTCTACTCTTGCCTGAATGAAACTATGACAGGAACTTCTGAAGGAAAGTGCTCCTGGATGCTGCATCTTTGGAACTGGCATCAAAATGATTGAAGGATTACAATGGAAGAAGCTCCAACCAAGACTCAAGCTCTCGTAGAAGAGGCCCATTAGCTTTGCAGTATGTCATCATTCAGTCTTCTTTTAGAAAATTAGGATGAAATGATTTACAAGTCCAGAATGTAACCATGTTATCATTAAGCTGCGCAACTCCAAGGGAGCCAAGTGTTTGTTGAAGATCCAACTTAGATACTGAGCAATCCCAAATCCTCTTGTTTAGTCACGGAAGGAAAATTTATGACCAGAAATCCTTCCAGTTGTCAATGCAATTATCTTGAATTTAAAAAATTGTAGTATTTTCAATTTCATGATGTACGGGTTTCAGCAACTTTCCGGATCCGTTCCATAACTACGGGAATATCCTCCTCAATTAAGGTAGTAAAACAAAACCTGAACCATCCTGGTTCTATGCAGTGGCAAGCTGAACCAGGAGTTACATTGACCTTAGCCACATTCAATAGCTTATCCCATAGCTCAAGTTCCCCTTTCTCACTGTAAGAAGGAATTAATTTGCTCATGTCAGCCCAACAATAAAAGCCAGCACTGCTCTCTGCACATCTAATACCTAACACTTTTAGACCAGCCACAAACAAATTATGCATATGTTGCGTCCTCTTTCTATTGGTTTCAATGTATTCCTCAATGAATCTTGTATCTGTAAGCATTGAAACTAGTATCCTTTGGGTTGGAGCAGAAACGGAAGAAAACCTAGTTAACTTTCTAGCTGCAGCCAAAACATTCTCATTAAAAGAATAGATCGTTCCAACCCTAAATCCTGGAATAGAGAGGTCCTTTGATAGCCCATAAACTATATGAACCCTGTTTTTATCAAAATCATCCGAGTCAAGAACTTCAGCCATGCTGACAAACTCCTCGCTCCCATACATAGACCCTGCAAATACTTCATCTGATATGATATGGATGTTCTTCTCTCGAGCAAAGTCCAAAAGATCATAAAGTGTTTCCCTAGAAAGTAGATTGCCAACAGGATTTGCCGGGTTAGAAAGTAGAATTCCTCGAATTTTCGTTCCCCGTTTCCTGGTCTGGTTAAATGCCTGATCAAGTGCGGAGATGCTTAACGTAAAATTGTCAGTGCTGCGACAGTGGACGGGTATTAGCTCCACTCCTGGTCGCCATTTCACATCCCTGTCAAAACTGCAGAAAATTTTATAATTAAACTCATTACTACTGTTTCATTATTCCTTCCTTTCTCAGACTGTGTGTGTGAGAGTATTTCTAGTCATTTAAGTCTTACCCAGGATAATAAGGTGCAGGAACAAGAAATGCATTCCCGTGATCTGCCAAGCAGAAGCACAATGTCTCAATGGCAGGAGTTGTACCAGCAGTTAAGACCATCTGTGATGGTTCGAATGAAACAGCTCCTCTCATGATACGAGACATAAAACCTGCCATAGCCTGCAAATACAAATTACAAATTAACAGAAATAACACTAGACATTCTATATGGCATTCCTAGGGCATTACTTTCTAATTCCTTATGTATAACATGATGTTGCAGAGAAATGCCTAAACTTAACAGCCAAAAGGATAAAGTACATGAGCATTCTGCCTTCAGCATAACATTTCTGGATCTCTACCAACCATATGAACAAATGTGCAGAAAAAGCGATGAAAGTTAGCTCCATTACACAATCTAATCAGCAGGAAATCATAAATGCAATTATCAAGTTTTCAATCATGTACCTCGCCATTCCAAAAGAAAAATTTTAGAGAAGAAGAGTATCTCATAATCAGAAGCTTTTTGGCGATATTAACTGGTTTAAAGAGGCTGTCCCAAACAAAGCACCCCTTATTTTTTAAGGCTTTTCTCAAAACATTATATAACGTCCTGTAGTAAACCAATTAAAATTATTCTTTTTCATTATGATAACAATTTTATACCCCATTATGCATTCTAAACCCCATCCCCACAGCTGATATACAAAAAAAGTTCTCATAGATTGCTCATTATTTCCCAAGAACTATTAACTTGTGATCTGTAACTTTTCACCCACTGATGACAACAAAAACTTCAGCACCAAATATCAATATCGTCAATGATGAGTTCAGTCAGAAGATTCAAAATTACAATAAGATTATGTGTAACATAGAGCCATCAGTAATGGAATTGGTGTACTTGTTTTGTAAAGTAACATATCCAGAGATTGCAACATAAAAATAAAAGGTATAAATATACATATATGCTCAATTACTTATTACAAGAACTTCTTATCCAGTTAAATAACAACCATTCAATAAAATCATTAATCCCCGAAAAAGAATAGTCATATAAATACAGACTAACTTACCATTTTGAGTTCCATTGTTCCATCAAAAGGCTGGTAAGTTGCAATCCCGCTAATGCTCAAATCTGCACCCTCACCTCCCATTATCGAATCTCTCAAATTCTCCGACATCCATTTCTCAATTAAATCGAAAGACAACTGAGAAATGTTTTTTTATTAAAGAAAAAAGAAGAAGAAAATTAGACTCAAAGCAAACCACGCATTGGATTCATGTTTAAAAACAATGCTTACCCGATTCTCTGACAAGCCGAGCTGGATAATCCCATCCGGATTACTTATTCGGTCATAGGGATCCTCCGATGCCTTATCCCACCCTATATAATAGGGCGATTCGTTCGGTTTTGCAATGGGAGTAGCCCGAGCAGATATCCGAACCGGTCCAATCGAGCCGCGCGACAACAGATTGGAGCGCGAAGAGGTTCTCGTCATCTCCGCCAGGTTCGAGGACGACGTGGAGGGAGAAGGAGGATTGGAGCGAGAGTTCGACGAACGGTTTCGTTTAAGATAGAGCTGGAGGAAGTAGAAGAGAGCGCATGGAATAAGAGAGCCGAAGATTAAGCCTCCTCTTCCTTGGACGACGCCTTGGAGAGGCACTATGAGGCGCATGGCGGTTGCTGCGGTGGGCTTTCGCGGTGGAAGTTCGGGTTGAGGGTTGGGGTTTGGGTTGGAGCGGGTCAGGGTCATGACCCGCCGGAGAGGAGAAGTTAGAGAAAGAGTGAAGGTGAGGGAAAGTGAAGTCAGTTGGCAAAGCGAGGCCGAGGGAGGGAATAAAAAACAATATTGAAAAAAGGAAATAATCTAGAGAAAATGGTCACGTGAGTTTAGAGCCGTTCGTGATGAAAAAGAGGGGAGATGAGATTTTTTGCCTCTTTTTCTATTTGGTGGTTTAGATTAGAGTTTAGATCTTGACATCTTGCTGAGCTGGTCTGAGATTGCGATGATGTTATTTCCAATTATTAGCCATTATTTATAATTAACCAGGTTATCTCATTTTAAGGCAAGTGTATTTACCAATCTATTATACTTTTAAATTATTATAAACTTTTAAATGTTGTTCTTTCATACTTCAAAAAAAAAAATTTGTTCTTTCATACCAGTAAACCTTCTAGCTATAAATCTTTTGCTCAAATATATTTATGATTATTTAAATTTCACACATCAATTAGAATAATTACTCCACTAAAAAAAGAATAATTACAAACTTATATACCCTATAAAATTTCATATCCTTGAGTAATATATGTCTTTTTAATTCAATGAATTATAAATATGATGACTAGTAATGAGCAAATTTTATTTTCCATAATCAAAGAAAATAAGTACTAGTAATTTTAGTAATTCTTGCACCTGAACCTTTGACTCAATAGTGGGCACATACTCTTTGAAACCATTAGGTCTTAAGTTTAAATTTCATTGCATGTGAGTTTTGTGTAATCAATTTTGTAGATTTATTATCTTAATTGATTCTTATTTGATGTTTGAACCTATAAAATCTCTTAACCATGAAGCCAAGAAGCAGAGCCCAATAAGTAGTGATGTAAGCTAATAATTATGTTGATAAATGTACTATAATTAGTTAGTAAATTGTTCGGCCAAAAAAAAATTAGTTAGCACATCGAGGGGGGAAATGACGTTTTTTCTTGAATCCTAAATTAGCATCTTCTTTGAGTACCTTTAAAGAAAGCATATATCCATATATAGAGTGAATTCACAAGTATATGTCTATATTTAGGCACCTAGAGAAAAATGCAATTAACTCTTTGAGAAAATATACTATGTAGGATTCACCAAAAAAAAATATACTATGTAGGGACTTTTTTATAATTACTATAATTAATTTACAATATATCAAATTATCATTCAAACTTCTAAATTCAATGTCATGATCTGATAAATAGATATGATGACGATTCATAACTAAAACTTTCAATATACTAACTAAGAATGATATAGAGTTTTTGGCTTCCAAATTACAACAAGCAGACCAAATCTAGTAGTGAAGAGGTCAAGAAAGAGAAATATAAGCAATCTTTGTCATTCTATTATGTTTCTTTCTCAATGATTTATAATTTTATTTTTTTTTTACAAAAGATGCCGACAAAATTAGCCAAATTCTATCACGGACAGCAACGCCATCAATATCCTGCTCAAGCAAAGGAAGCAGCTCCGGATGTGGATCTACCAACACTACTGATCCATGTAAACTATCTTAACCAAAGTTTGCCAAAAAATAATCTCCCTAATGATTTACAAATATTAACAACAAAATAAATTAATATATATACTTTCAACATAAAAATATAATATAATTAAGCCTTTAATTTACTCCCTATCCCTAGCGACCAAGCAAGAGTCCTCGGACGTATCATCATTCCCATCGTTAGAAATGTATTGTTGAACTATCAAAATGGATGATTGCCATGCGAAGTTAGATGATCCCAAAGTATCTCCCAATGTTCCCAACTCAGGGCAGCAACCCCAATCCGAAAGCCCTGAAGTTACAAGGCTCTCTTCTCCTTTCCTTCTTCCTATCACATACAAAGCGAACCCATCGCCCATTGCTTTCAGCGCCGCCAGAGTTTCGTCGCCGCTATTCACAATCTTGTCGACAAAGTTTATCCAGACAATATTGTTCATCGATGTCTTCAACTTGAGTTCTTCGATGTAATCATCGTCAATCTGTTTTTCCCTGTCAACTTCATTGGGAATTTTGTTTTCTAGGTTCGATTTCATTGGATCTTTGGCGGGAAGAAATCTCGCCACTGTTAAATGCACTTGAACGTGTCCCGCCGCCATTTTCCAAGCGTAAGCTAAGGCTTCCCTGTCGTCCGGTCCCCCTATAAACACCATTGCAATTTGTCCGGCGAACTTTGCTGAAATGTTTTGTGAATCGAACCGTTTCGACCCAATTCCTCGATCGATCAATAAACCCACTGAACACGGTGCGTTTATGAATACGTTTTCGTTCACTTCAGTGAAATTAGGATCCCCATCTCCGATTTTCCCATCTGGTTTCAATTCCCTGTGAAATGGAAGAACGATGAGATTGACACATTTGTCCTCCGCAAGGCTACAAATGTCCATGTGCATGGTGGTGTAAGGGGACACCACCGTCATTGTTTGGATCGTCATTCCTTCATAAATCTGCCCAAAATTTTCAAACGCGCTGACAATTTGGCTCGTCTCTGTTTTCGCACGGCTGCTGTCGGTTCCGGTACCCCTGTACTCGTCGTGGACAATGAGCATTCCGGTGGTGGCTCGTTCGGAGAGTTCCAAAAGATGTATGGCGATGACGGAGATCAGAGTTTGGTTAGGGGAATGAGAAAGGTCGAGGAGGCCAAGTGTACCCATTAGATTACGCATCGAGTGGAGACATGCAAGGATTTTCAACTCTGAGTTTGTTTCTAGTCTTTGAATTGTCCTGTTCTTGTGTTCGACGATATGCCTCGCTGGCTTGTATGTAAATGAGATGATGGGCTCTATCAAAGCCGTCATTGCAAGTATTGAAAGAACCATTAATGGATACGATTGGTTGTTCAGAGCCTGCAAATAAAAGTAATCCATCTTGTTAAATATACAACCTATTGATTTTTTGCCATGACTATTGCGTTAAGGTTTTGTCTCATGAATTTCAAATCAAGACATTTTGTCCTTGAACTTCCCAAATTCATGACATTGTGCCCCCTGGACTTGATGGAAGTGGCAAATTGTCCTGAATTTGAAAAAACTCATGGGATAAATTGTTTCGATTTTAGTTTAGGGGGCAAATTATCCTTAAACCCATTATTCATGAGGCAAAAAGGTTGATAAGCCTTAAATATACCCAAAAAATCAGAACTCTAGCCATTTCATTCTTGAAGTAATAGTAATCAAAATCAAATACCTTAATGTTTCGGCCTGTATTGATAATAATCAGTGCCAAGACACCTTTAGTGTTCATAAGCAATCCTAGAACCAGACCTTCTTTAGGTGGCATTCTGTAAAATAAAGTAACAATGAAAACACTCACAACCTTGGCTGCCCAAGACACAACAATGACCATCCAAATCATCATCCAAGAAGTCTTTGAAGCCATATATCTCGCATTGGTTCGCAATCCATTAGTTAAAAAGAAGAGAGGCATCAAAATCCCTGCGACGAAATCATCAAGCTTGTCTACAATTTTGCGTTTAATGATGTCTTCATTTGGCATAACAACTCCAAGCATGAAAGCACCCACAATTGAATGCGAGCCACAAGCATCGGTGATCAATCCGCAAAGCACAATCCCGGCCATGATAAACCAAACGTGGGTGTCTGTAAATTTTTCATAGTCTTTTGAAGTATGTCTAATTAACCAGTCAACCAAAGGACGAACCGCAAATATGCAGAGGAGTACAAAACCGCCGGTAGAAAGCAAGGTGTAAAATTTTTTGTCATTGAAGATTGATGTTGCAATTATAAGAAGAAACCAGGAGGCTAAATCGCTAAGAATGGCTGCACCCGCCGCTATTTTCCCAATGCTGGAGCGGAGGAGTTTAAGGTCTACAAGAATTCGAGCAAGATCAGGGAAATTTGTGGAGGTTAAACAA
>AWWV01009539.1:0-24643 GCA_001974805.1 Corchorus capsularis | reverse complement strand
CATGGAACCCCTGCTATCAAACTCTACGGCATTGTCTATAGCGACGAAAAACAAGCCAAAACCGACAAGAAGCGGGCAGAGGAATCCAGCCGTTGCAACGACAATAGCCTGAGTCCCAGAATTCATAATAAGGGAAAAATCCATCTCTAATCCCACCAAGAACATATAATAAACTAGTGCCCAGTTTGAAAATGTCTCCATCACCATTACTGTTTTGAAAGGGAAGAGATATTTTATCGAGAACAAGGTTTGCCCAACTAAGGTTGGGCTAAAAATCAACCCACACTGCATATGAAATCATAATAATTAATTAATAATTCAATGCGAAAACAAATTAAAATTTTGTAAATTATGAATATATATATATATATATATATATATATATATATATATTGCAGCACTCACAATGATGTGGGCAACAATTCGAGGCTGGCGTAAAGGCTTGAGGATGAGTAGAAGAATTCGATCGACAGAAATGACGACGAAAAGTTGCGTAATCAAGAATGGCAGAGATGTATTCTGGGCGCTTTCGCTTCGCCATAGGACAGAGTTTGCACTCGTGTAGTAACATGCTTCAATAACATCTTTTGTTTTTATTAGTGTGTAATCTTCAGGAGCATTCATGCTTTTTTTTTTTTTTTAAATTTAGTTATGCCGAATTCAATCGATTGATCTTTTACTTCTCTCGAATCTCAAATTGAGGTTGAAGTTTGAGGAATCCAAATCGGAAGAGAAAATGAGAATAACTGAAGGGAACAAATTCAAAAGGGAGGGAAAAAAGGTTACTGTTATTGTGCTACCATTAATGGACGGTTTGCCGCTATATTTGGTAAAATTTTGGTAGCTGTTTTCCTCCACTCACATTACAAAGTTATGTTTATGATTGATTCAATTATTTTCAGGCCTAGATTAGCCAATAAAAAATTTGATTGAGGCATCGAGTAAGAATGGTAGCCACTAATTTAGAGATCCTAAACTCTAGTCTAATTACAAATCAACTATACGAATCTTATATTCGAATCTCTTTAAAAATAAACACTACTTCATTTAATAATCAAATATGATAACCTATACCTATTTCAGACCTTGAAAATGTAACACTCAATTTATGGTCAAATTTTTCAATTTGATTGAATCAAGATGTAATGTTTTAATTTCGTTTCAAATAAGTGCTTGGTGTGATTGCTAATCACTGAAGTATGGACACATGACATAGGACAATGAGTTGTATTTATAATCGACCTCATTTAAATTGAAATTGAAATGTATAATCTCAATTCAAGCAAATTAAGTTCTTCATACATCTCATTAATAAACGACTGGTCGAACAGAGACGAAAGTCGGTTCAAAGACGTTGACAGCCCATCCACCGGGTGTTCAGGCGAAGGCAGGAACAATGTTGTCTGTGACGACTGGACCCTAAATCAACATTTTTGCAAATGTTAAATCCTTACTTAAACATTTAACATATAGATCATACTGGAAAAAAAAGTTAAAAAAACTCACTATAATTCTATATATACACTAGCACATCAATGTAGATTTGAATTTGAGGCAATTATAAAAGATTGGTTGACATATAAACCATCAAACCAGCTAACTTGGACAACCTTGTCAAACAATTTGGTTAGATTGTTGCTCCATTTGCACTTAGTTAGTAAATTAACCTTGTCTTATCTTATGCTTTGAATTTAGTGGAGCGTGTTCGTATCATATCATTGGCAAAAAGACAAAGCTGTCCTCCAATTAAATTAATTGATAAAAATAAATATTGTAAGATCCGATTAATCAACAACACAGTAAACCAAAAATCTTCTAATGCCTTCCTTCGCAGAGTTTCAAGATTTTGGCATTTTGTAAGCAGTTGAAATTCCAAAAACACCATTGTCAGTTCAAAATCAAAACTCAAAAGGGTATAATTGTAATATCATAAAGAAATTAGCGTAAAAAACATTATCAACCGAATTAATTAGTAACGGAATTCCGCCCAGCGGACCCACAAATTCAAAAATTGGAGCCTTCTATAAAAAGGGAGGGAAATTGCTAATTCCCTCCTCGTAGTCATACTTTGGTCATGGTTTCAATTTCATTCATCTAACGAAATTGTCGCCGTTCACTTCGTTACACAAATTTGGATTATGCAAACAAAATTCTCCCTCTCCTTTCTTTTCATAGAAAACAAAATTAGGGTTTCGCTTCAATCAATCAGTCTTTTGCTTCCTCCCACAATTTTAATTTTTTTCCTCTTTTTAAGAGAGACAAAGAGGGGAAAAAAACGCTATTCCCATGGAATTTTGAAACATTTGGAACTTTCTCTCTCAATTTCGGAGCAAGTTCGAGAGAGAAAGTGATTTTTGTTGTTGTTGTTGTTGTTGTTGTTTGTCTTCTCTGTTTATTTTTCTGGAAAACAACAAAACAAATCAAATACATACGCTCCACTTGGAAAAAAAGGGAATATTTTTTTTTAAATATTAGACAAACAAGATATATCAGGGAAAAAAGAAAACCGGTGGATTTACAGAGAAATCGGTGAAAATGGGTGATGAAATTGAAAGCGGTGAGAAAGCTGAGGAATTCTATTCCGTGGAAGAACCAAGTGAGGTAGAAGAGTGTTTTGATTTCACGTACGAGTTTGATGCACCGCAACGCTACGATTTCAATCGGGAAGAAACAGATTGGGAGGTGAAAGAAGCCGAGCTCTGGTTCGAATCAGTTGGAGGCTATCCACCTTCTCGTAAGCTTTTTTTTTTAAAATTTTTTTTTTATGATTTTTGATCAAATCGTTATGCAATGCAATGCTCAACTTTTTATGGTATGAGAATCTTATTGTGATTATATATTCATTTCCAGCTTTTGTTCTTAAGTTAAAATGGAGATATGGGATTGATGGAAATGAAGAATTTGGCAATAGTTCAATAGATTGTGATGATAGAGGTATACATTCTTCCGTTCATCAATTTTTCCTTCTTTTTAAATTTTCTGATCAGAATCATATCTTTATTAAGTTTTGTTTAATTTGGCAGAATTGATTGATAGAGTTGATTATGGATATTCATTTCTGGTTAGATTTTTTAAATGTGGAAAAAATATTGTTCAATAAAAAACCAACCTATGGAATTATCAAAGCAAGGCACTGATTCTCTTTTGATTTTCAATTTCCCCCTTTTAGCTTCTGGCCTAGAAGCATGCAGTTGCTCTAATGAAGATAATAATCTTATGGCTACAACCAATTCTAAATCCAATTCTGGGGTCAAGTTTTCTCCTTTTAGGAGTTCAACTTTGATGAACCCGACAGCAAGTTACTTGGCCAAGCAAAACCGATATTCTCCACCGGTCCATTGCCATCAGCTTGAAAGAAGGTGTTTTCTTCTTTAAAACTCTGTTTTAATTTAAATTTGGCCCAAATTCAATGGCTATTCTCTACTATAAAGACTCAACAAGTTAAAAATTTATTTTTGTTTATTCATTCCTCAATTTCACAGGTTTCAAAAGTTTTCAGCCAAACTTGATGATAAGAGTGCAACGAGTTCTTCTGTGCCTGAAGGCAATGCTACCAAAAGACAGAAGCTGGAAGTTGGTTACTTATGCAGGGTGAGCTTTATCATGTGTTTGCCAAACTTTGGATTGTGGCCCTACAAGACATTCCATAATTCATTCTAAAATTTTTTTGCAAGGTAGGTTGCTCACTTGACGCATCAAGCTGTTTTCATGCACAAGAAACCTAAGATGGTAAGAGTATTTATCCCCTACTGTTTACTAGGCTAATACTGAACAGTTAATTTTTTGTTGTTACAGTAATTCTATAATAATAATTGTGTAGACATTATCAGGATTGAAATTGTCAGTAAAGTTGTCTAAGAAAATTGAGTTTGTTGTCCAGGTCCAATCCCTTGATGGTAACTCAATACATGCCAAGCCCAAAGTTACCGTTCCAAGAGAACCAGAGCTACAAACGGCAATAAGGGCTGAAAGACGTAGGTAGTGTTGACTTCCTATCATTTGCCTCTGTTAGTTATCTTGAGATCAAATTATTCTACTTTGCCTAAAAAGCTGAACGGCATATGTTGCCAATTTCAGGTCTAGAGTTACGGTAGAGTCGGATGAAAGTTCAACATCACGGGCGCATTCCTTTAAAGCACTCCCCTTAAATAGAAAAGTTGGTATTTTTACTCAATTTTGGTTGGATCATAATCTTTGAAACAAGTTTCTCAAGTATATTTTATGTCAAATGCATAATATCTGGATTTCTGGGCTTGATAGATTTTTGACTCTCCATCATGGCCCCTTCCTAAGAAGAGCCTGCCTCAGCCTACAGAGTTTCAAGTAATTGCCAGTAACTTCGGCAACTTGTTTGTCTCCTCTTATGAATGCCTTTCTTATGATTGTCTGGATAACTTTATGACGCGTATTTTCCCTTTTTTTCCCCCTCTTGCTTTTAGTTATTTCACCTGAGGACATCAGAGAGAGCCAGGCAGCATGCATCTAACAATGTATGTTACAAAATTTTATCATATAACTCTCAATGTGTGTTATTAAAAATTATTATATAGCTCTCATATATGTCAAGTGTTCTTTTAAGTTTTAATCTTCTTCAGCTTCTGGCATCTATTATTGCCATTTTATTGTTAGACCTAATAAATCTCCTCTTTGCAGGCAATGAGACTACCTAATTACGTTTCAACTTCAAGAAAAGAAAACACAGGCCTCAGAAGGTAATAGGCTTTGCTTTGACTAAACATCAGTCACTTTCTGTTCTTGGAAGCTTTCAACTTAAAGTATCTATTCTTATTCTCTTATGTTGTATAATCAACTGATTAATGGATAATTCATGGTTATTCTCTTAATACATGTATTCTTAAAATTTGTAGTATATTATCCATTGAGATGACTTCAATTGCTTGCTGAAGTGGTTCTTTTTTCTTTTGTTTTGTGTGCATAGCTTCAAGTCCGTTAATCTGTCAAAGGATGAGAAATGTGAAGCTCTAAACAAATTTAAATCTTCTAGTAAGAAGGTTCTGCAAATATCTTGGTTGCTCATTGCTAATTTGATATAGATATATATATTCTTGGAAATAATTAATATGTTGAACCATTTTGTTGGGTCTCATCAGAAAATTTCAAGTAAAGGAGAAACTGGTGTCTGCCAGAATATAGAAAAGGAAACAACAGCCCCAGTGGTATTATACCAGATCATTTCAGAGTACAATTTTATGTTTTCATTTATTAATCAGATCACCTTTTTTCTCTATCAACACCAATAGAGCTTTTATTTTCTCCAGGAATCCAAGATATTAGCAGAGAGGAGACTTCCAAACGAACCACCAGAGGAATTATTAAACAAGGTATTACATGTTACTTGTAGGAGCTTTCTCAGGAGCCAGTCCACTACAATTAAACATCTAAAGAATGTTTCATAGTTCTTCCACCGTAACCATCCTTGGTATAATTGCTTGATTAGTACTTGGTTTGAATTTGTTAACATTTCTCTACTCTTGCTTGATTGTGATTTCCAGCTCTCCTTGTCATCTGAAGCCCATTTTTGTGAGAAATCTAGAGCAAATTGGTCTCTTTCAGAGGTTGGTTCCTTTAAACTTCTGAATTTGGAACCTAAACATATTTATGCATTGTACTCTTTATTAATACAAGTCCCATTTTGTATGATTAAGGGATTCAAAGAGAACGAGCGAGGTCTGTTCCCGCTGCAATGTCAGGTATATTAGATGCAGAACAGAGGACCCAATTAATTTAATTATGTCTTTCCAATTTTCTCAATTGACCATGAATTCAAAACATCCACCTTGTAGATTATGAATGTGGCCAAAGGAAATTTACAAAGGAATGGACGGATTGTATCAGTGTAGGAGTGAAAGAAGTACTGAAATTGGGCATTCTGATGAGTAATAGTGTTCTTCGGATCGACCATTATTTCTTGCATATTGTTGGATAATATTATCAATGGTTCTCGTGACAGGAGCTTGTGAAGTACCAGGTCATTTATGTAGATGGTGGTCGGATTCCTCTTTCTTGTGCTAAAAACATATATAGAAACTATTGCAGCAGGCAAAATTTTGATGAGAAAAGTAGATACTTGTGTTAATTATGAAAGGTAGCCATCTCATCCCATCATCCCCTTTGGGAACAATTATGTTAGCTTGTCTTTCAAAATTTTGGTTGGCTTGTCTTGTTTGGCAACAAAAAGTTGCCCCAACATAGCAAATGTAATTGTCAAACCGTAATTTTTGTACATTATAAAAGCTGCAATGTTCTTAATGTTGTTCTCTCGGTTTGTCTAGATGTCAAATTAGGGCTAAACCTTAAAACTTGTAAAGTCATTTTCATGGACCGTAAAATCATGGAATCACTCATTATTGTGAAATTGCAGGCCGAAGACAAATAAATACAAAGGCTGGAACTTTTTTGTTGGTTATAATATGAACATGAAAATTGAAAACAGAAACAATAAACACTGAACATGAGCATTTTCTAAGGTTTGACATGTAACAATCAAAAAGTTAAGAGGGATTTTAATTTTAGTAGTGGAAACCTTTCAAGGCATTTTTGCCCATATCATGCCAAATAAGATCCAAGCCTAATATGTAAGCTTACACTGTACTATTACATGAAGGAATTTTGAAATTTGAGGATAATTTACATAACAGAATTCCTACATATTTTCTCAAATTGCTTGTGCAAAAAGTGTCCATAAATGATCATTTCCTCCCCACTAATTTCATATATATAACTGGATGAAACCAAATTCAGAAACATCCAAAAGGAAAAACCCACATTGGTGGGACCTATGCTCATGTTCAAACCATTTGGAGAAAGTTAGCCCCTTCAAAACCAAAAACTGGGGATCTATTCATTACCTTCTGTTAAAAAACAAAGATGGACTTCTAAAGGGTGTTCTTAGATATGACTTCCCGGAACCGAACAAACCACTGAGCATCAGATGAGTTAGACTCCTGCTGAACTTGTTGCTGCTGCTGCTGGTCCAATTGCGATCGCTGCTGTCCTTTGTCAATGACAAATTGTGCATAGTCAATGGACTTGGGTGGCGCTGAACATAGTTTTGCGGGGGGAGCTGGAAGTAGGGAGACCAAAACCCTGGAAACCTCATGCATGGTTGGTCGCTCAGAAGGGTGACGCTTTGTGCACAGCAAAGCAAGTTGGAAGGTCTTTCTGACATGGGCTAAATCCATGCATGTGACTGAGACTTCTGGATCAACAGCCTCCATTACAGTATTATCATCAGCCTTTGACAGTATCTGAACAACAATAAGCAAGAAAAATGTTAGACCAGGCAAAATAACTTTCCTGATGTTTCATGTTTTAGCAGTACCATCTACCATTTATGATGAGCTAAGGCATTCAACTTTCAAGTATGAAAACTAAATTTCAATTTCAGACCAGATAACCAACAAACCAGGAACCAGCCACAGCATTTATCAAGAAAAGAACTATCATCATAATAAGTCATCCATCGAATGAAAAGTTAGTAAAACCAACATAGACACATCCAAAATTATATGGATCAGCTCATTTGGTCTCACTTCGGATTAACTAACTGGATAGAGCATTGTAAAGCAGAAATTAATCATCATATCTAAAGGGGTAATGCCAATAAACTTAGCCCTAGACAAACTTTAGAAAAGCTTTTAAGCATCTACTAACAGATATTTGACTTCAGTGATAAATAACACGCACCAGTTGATGCAAGTTTGACTCATTGTCCACAGCCTTTTTCCCTGTCAGGAGCTCAAGAAGAACAATGCCAAAGCTATAAACATCTGATTTTTCATTAAGTCGAGACGTGCGGGCATATTCCGGATCAATATAGCCAATGGTTCCCAAAACATAAGTAGAGGCATGTGTCTTTGTTGTTGGTATGCATTTGGCAATCCCAAAATCAGATAGATGAGCCTCAAAATTCTCATCAAGAAGAATATTTGAGGATTTGACATCCCTGTGAATAATTCGGGGGTTGCAATCATGGTGAAGATAAGCAAGCCCCTGAGCTGCTCCAACGGCAATCTTCAACCGTGTTTCCCAGTCAAGTTTTACCTTCTTCGATGGCCCTGTTACATTTTAATTAACATGAGTCAATATTTGCTAAACACAGAAAAAAGTCAAATTATTATTAAAATAATAATAATACTACTAATAATAAAAGCTGCAACAAACACTGATATTGAAACTAAGCTTCAAAAATGAAAATTCCACTACGTAATATCAACAATGGGGTAGTTGAAAGGAAACTAAGGAATGCCATGCCAACTAACCATGCAAAAGATCCCAAAGAGAACCATTCTCCATATAGTCATAGAACAGAAGGTTCCCAAATGGAGATAATGAGTAGCCATGCAAGCTCACAATGTTCCTATGTCTGATGCTGCCAATGGTTTCAAGTTCAGTCTCAAACTCCCTCAAGTTGTGTGGGCACTGATTGTAGAGTCGCTTAATTGCAATTGGTCGGGAACTTTTCAAGGTACATTTGTAAACTGTGCTAGAAGCACCATACCCGATGATATACTTATCACTTAAATTCTCTGTGAATCTCATTATATCATCAAAGGTATGAATAGCCATATCCATGTGGAGAACTACAAGCTTCGGAGGACCTGAGGACAAAGATGAAAAACTTCAGATATGACAAAAGAAAAGGAAGGATCAAGTTGGTCGATGTTCAAGAAAAACATGCCTTCTACTGATTTCACAGGACCCTTGATCATTTGCTGCTGTTGGTTAGACTTATAAATTGCGACGATTATCATAGCTACCAATGTGATGAAGCCCAAAGTCATACAAACAACTGCAGCCCTTGAGAAAACTGTTTTGAGAGTGGGAACAGGAAACTGATTTAGACAATATTCCAACAGGACCCAAGGACAATACAAGTACAAAACACAAATCAGATGAAGTTTGGGTTGATACCTCTAGACTTCGGAAGAGAGGGGCCACATATCGATCCCAGCCAATGGCCACATAGCAATGGATTTCCAATGAAACTGACAGCCATATTTACATCAGTGTTGGAGACAATTTGAGTGTCCTCAAAACACGAGTAACAGAACACAATTGCATACCTGTCTGATGAAAATCTGGTAAAGTTCCTGATGGGAGGTATAATACCAGATAGGTTGTTATAGGAGACATTCCTGGGCATAGTTTAGACAATCAGAAACAGGTTTGGGTTTTGTGTACAGATGAAGGTGAAAGTGAAACATAGACAAACTTACAAATTAGCAAGGCTGAAACAATTAGTTAGCTGCTCTGGGATTTCACCTTGCAGCTTGTTGTTGTTAAGTATCCTGCCATAAATTCCCATAACAATATAGCATCACAATCTATTATACCAAACATAATATTATTAATTAATCATAAACGAATCATTAACTTACAGTGAAACAATATTTTGCAATTGACCCAATTCTATAGGAATGTTGCCAGAGAGACTATTGAAAGAGAGATCACTACAAAGATAAATATAGATGTTAATGAGCTGCAACAAACAATTAATGACCAAATCCCTGAGGCCACAAAGATAAGCTTACATGGTTTGTACACTTCTGAGATTTCCAAACTCAGCAGGTAGAGACCCATTAAGTTGGTTTCTGCTCAAATTCCTGAAAATTGAAACTATGCTAAGGTACCATGCCAGTGATCAAAATAAAACAGATGTAAGAAATAAATCATAATGAACTCACAAGGTAAGAAGATGTTCTAGATCACCAAGGGAAGCTGGAACAGAACCTGAAAATTTATTGGAAGATAGATCCCTGAAAATACACCGGTAACAAAGACATGACAGTTTAGAAGATCAAGATTTCAAGGACCAGCCTGCTGTTGTAGAGGGGGGTGGGGGTTAAAGATTGAAGTAATTCTAAAGGATAACTTACAATGTATCAAGATTGATGATATGGCCAAGTTCAATGGGTATCCGGCCTTTGAAATCATTTTTGGATAGATTTCTGGACACCAACATAAGCATAACATACTGCATTACTTCATCTGTTGATAACTAATGAATAAATACTTGGAAACCACCAAATTAGAAGCTTACAGATAAGTTAAGCTCTCTAGATCTCGGAAACCCAATGGAATTGACCCACTAAGATGATTACCATGCACATTGCTGAAAGGAAGTCGACCAACCCAAGTTAGTATGATATCACATCTAAAGACCATAAACATTCAGATATTCAAATGATATCTTACAACTGATTCAGGGCTGTGCAGGAGCTGATATTATGTGGAATGGGTCCTCCCAAGTTGTTATTGGCGAGATTCCTGAGAATATAGTGAAAAATTGAATGGAATACTGCATTGGAATTTGAAATGAGAATATATGCTATATGCAGTGCAGGTATAGAAACTTACAATTCGAACAACTGCTCCAGTTTTCCAAGTTCAGCAGGGATTGTACCAATCAGTTGATTGTCATTTAATTGTCTGCAAAAACAGTTAACATAGTGTTAAGCCCATAAACATATTTGATTAGTAATACTACATATACAAGGTATAATCGCCCAATATCTCGAGGGTTGATAACTTACAAGTAGCTAAGCTTTGACATATTGCCCAGCTCTGGTGGAATTGGACCAGTGAGCTTGTTTCCATGGAGGTACCTGCCTCAGCAATCAAATAAGTGTAAGGAACACAAAAGTACGCATCGTCACATTGTAGTTTATAGGCAAAAGTGACTCACAGCTTTCCAGTGTACGATAAATTGCCAAGTATTGATGGAATAGGCCCAACTAGCTCATTTTCACTCAAGTCCCTGGAAATAAGACAAAATCAGACCAAGAATGTGCTACTTAAGATAAACATACCTAAACTAGAAGCCATTAGGAAAGATAACTTTATTCGGATTTTAGAATATAGAATACTTACAATACAGCAAGGGCCTGCATTAAACCAATCACCTCTGGAATTTTCCCTGTAAGCCTATTTCCTTGAAGTGACCTATCATCAGTAACGCTATTAATCAGACTTGGATAAATTATAAACATTCCAACCTGATTAAGATAGCTTCACACAATCATTCTACCACCAATTTGCCAGAAATGAAATAACAGACTTGTAAAAGCTATAAAAATTAACTTACAAAGTTGCAACTTGTAAGAAACCAATATTGTAAGGTATCTCCCCTGTAATCTGATTATAGGAAATGTCCCTGAAATGCCAGGCAACATACATTTTAAAATGAAAAGGCAATGAAAAGGCGGCAGTCCATCACATTGCAAAAAAACAACTCATGTCATTAGAGGCAAGCAACTTACAGGATTTCAAAGCTGGTACAGTTACCAATGCTGTCTGGTATTACACCAGTCAAATTGTTTCCTCTGACATCACTGAAGACAGAATTTAAAATCATTTGCATCACATAAGCTATCTTAAGATATAAAATATGGAAAAGTAAAAGAAACCGAATACTCCATCAGAATAACTTACAAGTACCACAGGCCAGTCAATTGACACATATCAGGTGAGAGAGTTCCTGTCAACATATTGCCCCGCAATCCACTGTAAAACATATAAATCACATGAAGATAAGCAAGACCTCAAATGAATCTTGATTTCTAATTTTAAGGATATATATAAATCAAACTATGGTTGATGGTCACACAACATTTATCTAAACACAGTAATAGAGGAGTGATGAAATTGCTGTAGGTTTTAACCATATTTTAGAGGTTTCAGCATCTATGAAAAAGGAAGGAAGCCAATAAATTGATGTTAAGACAGCTACAATGTTGACATTAGCACTTACAGATACTGCAAGACTTCATTCCAATAAATTAGTCTGGGTATTTCCCCTGTAAGCTTGTTTCTTGCAAGATCCCTGGAAAGGGGAAAAATTACAAAATCCAGAAGTTAGAGCAATCGTTTAAAAGGTGCAAATCTAGTAAAATTAAGACATAAGAGTGATGGCATAAGATAATGAGAATCAACTCACAGAGTTTTTAGGTTAGGAATCTGAGTTAATGTTGAAGGAATAGGGCCTGTTAGCTGATTGTTCTTCAAATTCCTGAATGAAGAGATTTTACTTAGTCTTCTTGCAACAAATAAAGTTAATCGAAATAAGATGTCAACGACAAGGAACTTACAAGAATTCAAGCTGCTTTAGCTTAGATATGGAGAAAGGTATGTCCCCATACAGCAGATTGTCAGATAAGTCCCTGCATCATGCAGAAGAAAGAAATAAGAACAAACAAAACCCCAGGAAGATCTAACCAAATAAGCTACAGAACCATAGTCCACTGAGGAATTACAGGTGAACAAGTGAACCACAATTTCCAATCTCATCCGGTATTTGTCCAGTCAATTTGTTTCCCTCCAAGTCTCTGTGATGTAAGAAAAAAATACAACTCCCATAAGATAATCAACAAGCTAGGGTAACGCCCAAAACTGAATAGTCTAAGAAAAAAGACATACATAGACTGCAGGTTCTTCAAGTCACCAATGGCTGGTGAAATTTCCCCTCCAAGAGCCAAATTTGACAAGTTCCTTGAATCAACAATCCAGATAGAATCACCAAAGGATCCCATTATCCCAATCCAAACATTTACTATGAACAAAAATCAAATAAAGGAGAAACTCACAGGGAAACCACAGAAAGGCGGTCATTGTCACAAAAGACACCACGCCAAGAACAAAAATCAGCATTGTGCACATCATCCCAGTCAAGCAGTACATTTGCCACATTGCTAAATGACGCCTTTATCATCATCAACGCCTTCCCTGAAACCACCATTAACCTTCCATTATTTTCTTCAAGCAAATAGTGGAGCACAACAGTTTCAATGGCGTATACAGTAATAATCAAAGTCACTGCTTCCTTAGTAATAAACAAATAGATGGCTAAAATGTAAAAACTACATTATCTCCTTCGCCAAAGGGATTTCATTCGACTACAGCTAAGGAAGAGCCGCATTCATTTCCTGATTTAATAATTCCAAAATATCGGGAGTTACTTCCGAGCAATCAAATAGTGTCGGGAAAGGGACTTTGAGTGCGATTTCTCAGCGTTCGAGCTCCAAAATTAAAAAGGGTAGGTTGATTTAAAAGGTTTTGGAGATTACATTCACCAAACGCTACAGTTCGAACCATTTCCAACAATGCTCTCTAGCTAAAAACTCAAACAACACAGTAAAAGAATTTCCTGGAAAGGAAATCATTAACCCCAAAAGATACAGTTCTCAAGCACATTGTAGGTTCCAGAAATGGAAAACCAAGCTCCAAAAGGAAAAAAGAAAAGCAAAGCAAAAGCTCCAAAGCCACATTCAGAAACTAACTAAACCACCCAGAGAGAAAAGGGTACCTTCATCATTGAGTGAAGAAGCAACAGGACAAAGTAGAAGAAACACCATCACCATTACAAAAACCCCATAAAGCTCCTTCCTTTTCTTCCTCTTTTCATCCCCTTCCTCCATTCTCATTTCACCCCCAGAGACAAAAACCAAAACAAAACCCAGAAGAACAAAAAAGAAAACCTTGGTGTTTGTTTTGACACCAAAGAAGACAAAGAAAAAAGCTTAAAAGCTTGGGTTCATTGCACAGACAGAGAGAGGGAAGAGGATAAACAGGCGTTTAGCGTGAACTGCAAGGAAAAGCTTGAAAGTTGAAACAGAGATGTTATGAAGAGAGAGAAAAACAGAGTACACAAACTTAAAAACACACACACACTCTCTCTCTCTTACTCTCTACGGACAGACTGTGAAAGGCAGAGAAAATACAGCAACAAACTATCAAAGGACATTGTAAACGGCGGTGAAGGGACGTTTAGAGACTTCACTCAGAAAAAAATTTAAACTTTATTTACAATATTTTACAATAATAATAAAGTTTTGATTTTTATTTTTATTTTATCTTAAAGATTAAAGATTTGATAGAGAAATATATATATTGAGACAGCGGCCGTCATTCGTACTACCGTTTCCCAAAGTAGTTGCATTTTTTGACAGCTATGTCCTCTCTCCCTTTCTTCTTCATCAGACTGAGCGCGTGGCTCATACCTCACGGCGTTAACGGCGATGTTTGTGAGACACGCGACGGGGAAGGAGAGTGTAGGAGAGGGGTGTTGTACGAGCAGGGAGTAGAGGTGGGGCGTGCTTAAATGCTTTTGACAGTGATAAGGGAACCAACACCATTTGCTAGTATTTGGGTTTTCAAAAGGATCCTCCTTGCTATTTCCAACCCCTACTTTTTGCTATTTCCCCGACTTTTTTTTTATTCATTCATTTTTTCCATTTCCTCTGTTTTTCTTTCTTGAATTCATGCCGGAGATCTACTCGTCCAAGAAAAAACCCAGAATTAGGCAAACATTTTTCAGAACTTGTTGGGAAGCCATGAGTCTCTGACGTCCATTATTTCCCAGTTTAATTCTTACGTTAACCAAAAGAAAATATAATGTGGAGCCATTAAGGTAATCAAAATCTCTGTTTGTTATCTAAAATTTGCCTGTAATCTCAAAAGCTCAACCCTCTTAAACCCATTTTTTGAACATAAAAGCTGACCTTATTAATACCCTTTGCTTTGAAATTTGAATGAAGCTTTTTGGACTGAAAAAGCATGCATATAATGTTTAAAATCCCTTAACTTATTCTGAAACTGTAATAAATACCCAAATATTAATTCGACCATTATGAGTAGAATTATTTTGTTGGATAGTAATAGTAGTATTATTAGTGGTATTATATTAATTGTATATGTACAGTTTTAAATTATGGTTCCAGCTCAAAGAGCTATAAAAAGCAAACTTTATTTAACCCCAAAGCTTTAGGGAGAGGTTTAAAGGGTCAAAGATTCAAGTACCCTTTTTCATACAACTTTCATAATGGAATTTGAAAAATACAATATAATTATGAACCCATAATTTAGTTTTATTGATTAGGGTACTCAGTACCCAGAATGGTCCTAAAGTCTAACCATTTCGTCAACCATAGTATTTTTCTTGTTAGTTCTAAAATCATTATCATGAATCATGATATCATCCATGCAAACTTTATATACGTGCCCACACTATAAAAATACAATTTTTTAATATAACTACGTAAAAAGATTTGTTTTATTTGGAATGATTATTTTAATATTGTGAGTTAATGGTAGAGGATTAAATTGAAAATTAAAGAGAGCAGGATTCGGTCCACTCTCCTGCAGGTTCAGAGCAAACAGATAAACAGTGTTGTGGCAATAAACAACTTGGTTCGTTTAAAGCTGCTTATGCTCCTTCCTTTTGCTACCACCTTACACCCCCTACCATTTTATTAACCATTTTTTTTTCTTTTTTCTTAAGAGTTGATCTAATTATAAATTTTTTTGGATTATTTGGATTAATAGAGAATTTTTAATTGGGTTTTTGATTTTGGGATTGGGACCCATGCACCTTCTAGTTGTAAATATATGGTGGGAAACCCAAGATATATCCCCAGCCGTCTGATCCTGTTTTGTTGGTTTCCAACGCCCAAATCCTGCTTTTAGGAGATTTTTGTCGCTTTGAGTCTTGACTTGGATAAGCATCATAAGAATGAAAGATTTGCTATTTTGTTTTTCTCATATATACATAAATAAAATTACAAAATTTTATTTATTTATTTATAATAATACTAATGGGAGGGTTTATAGTATTTCGAAGCAAAGCATGCAAATAGCAAAAACGTAGGGGAGTAGCTAATTATACAGATTAATTAGGGCCTTAAAACTGAAGAAAGGGGTTTCAGTTTTTCACTGTTTGGGGGGGTCCTTGTGTTTTGTCAGTGAAGTATTGAGGCAGCCGAGGCCAGGCCAGGCCAGGCCACCACCACCATCACATCAAAAAGAAACAACAAGACACGTGGCGGGATCATAGAGCAGCTAGTAATGTAGTATGAGGTCCAGAGAGTGACAGCTGATCAGCTATTTGGTAGGGAGGAAGAGGGTGAGGCTGAGCCGTGACTGAAGGGGGGGGGGGGCCGAATGAAGAAAAAAAAGAAAAGGTGGGAAGCAACCGGCGGCATATACGCCGTCAACTGTATTGCCGGCGTGACAAACTCTTGTGTGGGGCCTTTTACCCTTTGGCCTTTGGACACACACAGACTCAAAAAGGAAAAAAGGGTATTTAATATTGGGTCTCAAAAAGTTGGGATTGATGTGATTTTTGGCTCTCTGCTTAATTAATCTTCTTTTTCCCTTTTCTGTCTTTTGTTTAACTGTTGTAATTTAACGAGGAGAAGCCCTTTTTGCTTTTTGGTTGGGCTTTGTTGTTGGTTACAGTAAAAATGGTTGGGACTTGGTTTGGAACTTTGGTAAATCATTAACGGCTTAATAGGACGGAAATTTTTATGTTAACGCCTTAACTAAAGCCGATAATGTCACATAAATGATGACTCTGAGACTTTGAGTTTTGAGTTAGTACTTATTAGTAATTCGTCAACAAAGTTGAGAGTTTTTAAACTCGTATATGCTTCTTGGCCAAAAAAAAAAAACTCGTATATGCTTAGCTTTTGTAATGTGTACGATCCTTTATCCGAATAAGATTAATCATATTGTTAATACAAGTGCATTAATCTTACTTTATTAATAATGCAGTTATAGAGTACTTGACTCTCAGTTCCAGTCTACCTAAATTATGAGGTTTTAGGTTCAACTCTCACGAAAATGTTTCTTAATAATTTTTTTGTTTATTTAGTAGGTAAATAGGTTTTTTAAGGTATACTTTCTAGTTTGGGTTGAATTATCATTTAGATATTTAGACATAAAGATTTATTTAAATTGTAATGATATTTCACTTGATTTGTTTATTGGGGAAGGAGTTTGTTGGTTCATAAATTAGCGTTTCGGTAAATGCAACTAATCGTTTAGCAGTGCCTGGGTCCTTTTTACGTTTGTAATCTCATTCTTTTTAAGAAAAAATAAAAATGATTCTTATCTTAAAAAAAATAATACTCCCTCTGTCCCATAATATAAATCCATTTTAACCGTATCACAAAGTTTAAGAAAAGTAGTTAGAACTCTAACTTCTATAAACTTTTATATTCTCTTTCCAATTTTATCCCTCTTCTCTCTCCTCCCACTTACTCCCTCATTAGTCAATAGATAAATTAAATTTCAACTAAATTTCTACTATCACTAACAAGGGTAATTTAGATAACTTAGGTAAAAGTTGCATTGGGATTTAAAAAAGAACTTATATTTTGAGACAAATAAAGTTTCTAGAAGAGAACTTATAATATGGACAGAGGGAATACAGTTATAAGATACCTGTGGTTAAAAAAAATTCCAATGATTTTGTCTTAACTTTGTTTTCATTTTCTTTTCTTTTCTAATGATCCCTGGCCCTGGTTAAAAGCTTGGTTGGACGCTGGTAATCATTGAACCAGATTCTATTTTCTCCCTTCCAATCCTTTCCAACATAAAAGCGCCACGTGGATTTTTATAAATTTATTTTTCTTCTTATTTTCTTTTTTACAAAGTAGGCTAATTCATCAAGAATTTTCATTATAGATTTCAAGTTCCAACAAGTAAACTCACAAAGTAGAGAAATTCGCTCTTTTCTTTTCCAAATTAGGTCCCATGCATAGCTCTTTCTTTCTTTCTTTTTTTTCTTCTTTCCCTTTTCTTTTTAATAATATATATATAATAATAAAATGTAGTATGTGATGATTCATTTTATCTCTTCAATTAGTGATAAGATTCAACTTTTTTTAAATTTTTTAACTGAATTGCTAAACATCGTCTATTTTTGCTATTCACCGCCTCATTTTTTACATTTTTACCCTTTATTCATATTTTTTCATCTTTCTAAATCCAAATCTTTTAAAACATTCAAACAAACTTAAAACTAAAATCTTTACTTATATGAAAATCTTTATGAAATAAATGTTTTTATTTTGTAAATCTAAGTTTTTTTTTGTTTTTTTTTTACTAAAATTGCTCAGCCGCCCTCCTGGGGCGGCACTAACATGGCCAGGCCGCCTCCCTGGGGCGGCCCTATCATGGATAGACCGCCTCCTGGGGCGGCACCGGTACTAAACCCTTTTTTTAAAAAAAAAAGTCTTGCCGCCCTAGTGGGTTGGCTAGCCGTGGCAGAGCCGTCCTAGTGGGGAGCCTCCGCGTGGCTAAGGGCAAAAGTGAAAAAGTGGCAAAGGTCAAAGGGCAAAAGTGTAAAAAATGGGACGGTGAATAGCAAAAATAGGACGGTATTTAGCAACCCCTTCTTTTATCATTATTATTAGGTAAAAAAATACTACAATAAATCTAGAAATTATGAAGTATTTTTTGTGGAAGGGTATGCAAATAGCAAATATGCAATGCAAGCTACAGCTCATAAATCATAGTCATGTAGTATTTGTGCTACAGTCTTTAAGGTTTTGTTGGCAAAATCTTTAGTAGATGATAAAATTGTGGATATGAAAGGGAAAGAAATTAAAGAGAGAGGGTCAGGTCAAGTAGTCAAATGGTCAAACCAGAAGACTAAAAACCAGAGTCCAGTCTGTCCAGAAAACAAAAGAAATTGTAGGGTGGTGGAACCTTAATTTCACTTACCTTAGTCCTTAGTTAGGGTAGATAACTAACTAGTTACTAGATACTATCATAATTATTTACGTCAATAAATAAAGAAAGAAATAAAAATAATGGAAGAGAAGGGGTGGGGGGAATGGGGCCGGGGGCCCAAGATTTTAAGAAGGATTGAATATACACATCATAGGACTCGTGATGCCATTGTTGGGTGACCATTTACTTTTGTACACGCTCCATTTTTGGACACAAGTGAGGCTTTAGGTTCCCTCCATTATTAACACTTTCTATTCTAATAAATAAAACCAACCATTATTGTTCCTTATAAAACAAAGCTCAGATCAAATTCTAGAGATTAATTGACCCAATATTACATGCTTTGGCATTCAAATTCCCATTCAGTTTTTGCAATTAATTCTTTCTTTTGAAGTAAACACTAAACAGCCAAGAACTTTAAGAGATATTGAAGAACCAACCTCATTAAAGAATTAGCTCATTGCTTAACTTTTGAATAAAATGACAATTATCACTTCCACTATAACAGAGGGAAAACCATACCCAAAATCCCCATCTTTAAGCCCACTAGAATTCCCATGGAGAGAACTCATTATCAGAGCTTATTGAATTTGGGTCACATTTCTTCCATCTTATGTTTCTTTAATCTCAACTTTCCAATTTAAAGCTCTTTTAAGTCCTTTAAGTTGGAAGTACAGACTCCTTAGAGTCCTATCATCCAATGTTAGTATGGAAATGGAAGCCATTGTTGAACAAATGCACTTCATCTTTTAGGTCTTCGTAAATCCAGGCTTTGAAGAGCCTTAGTCATAAGGGCCCGACTCCAAAAGGATCCATTGTCAACTTACCCCTGCCACAGCCCGCATCATTTGGATATCGGAACAAAAGCAAATCTATTTCCCAGGCCATACCAGTATCTATAAAATAACTATAGCGCAAACACAACCCGATTAATAGTCTCAATGTTTCAGTTCTTAGTAGCAGGATGAGTTCAATAAACATTTCCGATAAAGTGATAATGTAATTTCTAGATTACAGTTGCTATGAATAATCTAAAAATGTAGAGTATGAATCATGTGAGGGACGGAAGTCTCAATGTTCAAGTCAACAAGTAACAACCATCCCTACCTCCCTCATCAAAGCAAAAATAGAAAAAGAAAAAGAAAAAGAAAACCTCTTAACACATCTCATAGGAAAGTCATTCCTGCTCAATGCTCATTCATGCCCATAGCCTATGACACTGGATCAGCATTGTGCCATCCCTTTGCGCAAGGTGGAATAGTCATGAACTCATCGAATTCCTTTACATGAATGTCACAGCACTTCCACTGCAAAGAGATCAAGAGATGATCATGTATAAATGGTGGTAAAAAGGAAAAGGATATAAGCCACAGCAATATTTGAACTACATTATTATCAATAAAAATCTATCCTAACGAAGGCGAGAGCATACCCCTCTCATTCGGTCATGGAAAATTGCAGGCCCAGGATGGTAAATGCAGGCAGTCTCATGGTTATCTTTTTCTTTGAAAACTTTACCGCATCCCTTATTTTTGCAAGTCTGAGGCTCGTTTATGTCAATTTTCTTCTTAGGCGGAGCAGGAGCCTGAATATCTGCACTACTCTCAGCTGGTGCAGCTTTAGAGTTCAGTTCTTTGGGCTGTGAACCTACATAGTATAATATGTTATAGCTCAGCAGCTTGTATAACTGTAACTGTATAGCAACATACTTAAACAAAATAGATAATTTCCTCTAATACAACAAAGAATTAATGACTTTGACTTCCAAGATATCAGAATATCAGACACTCATCATTTGGCACTTGAACAACGTAACCTCAAATGGTTGAACCTGAACAAAATGGCCCCGTCAAAGTTCTGAATTTCATGGAAACCAAACATTAACCATATTCAGGTTTCTTCAAGAAACCAGTGTTAGGACTCCAGACTACAATAGTTCCCTTTACAACAACTATTATGTTGCTTTAGACACAAAATTTGGAATATTGGACCACACAAGATGGAGAAAAAAAAAATCAAGATATTTAATTTCAATAGGTAAGCAAATAAGCTGCGTCTCTATCGAAACAAAACGGCATGTACTCATTCCACAAATATAAGGAAAGATGATACACTGGCAATTATCTTTTACCCCACCTTGACTCATGATTGCATGAGGTAACCTATAAATTAATATCTTCAGCATTTTCTCACTAAGACCATAAGATTTAATTGTGCCCTAGCCATGCAAAACGAGTACCTCAAGAAGTAACTTTTTATTGCTTAATATGGTACTCAGACATGAACTACTTATAGTTTAAATTCCTTGAGTAAGAGAGTGCTATTGATAATACCATGATCAGAGCAAAAGAAACCCTGTCGACACCTAGGGCAAGATTCTTTATCTGTTTTGCTGGTGGCAATTGTAGAGGTAGGAATAGGAGTTGGATTCCGTCTAGCAGCAGCAGGCTTAGCCAACACTGGTTTCTCAGTTGTATGCTTACCTGTCTTGCATCTGCATTGAAATTAAAAGCTATAAGATAAGTCATATTGACAAGAGACAAAAAGAAAAATACTTAAAACTCATCAAGCAGTCGACTTGCTTTTCCATCGAGGATACACAACAAAGGCAGCATGAACATAGGTAAATAATTCAAGTCCAAATGTCACTAAGAGAGTCGCTTACCCTGGAATTTCTAGGAATAAACTGAAATCGTGACTTCTTTTTTTGCAACAACTCCACTCTTTCATTCCATCATGAAATATAGGCTGAAAAAAAGTTTTAGATTCACATTATAAGCTGAAAATAATGATGCAAAGAAAATTTTGAAAAGAATAACACACTATTTAGTTTCACAGTGATTACTTACACCCTGATTGCCCAAATGATCCACGCATCAAAGCCAAGCCAAGCCAACATGCAACATAATAAACAAATCAGCATGAAGCACAAGACATAATAACATTCCAAACTATATATAAAATAATTTGAGAGGAGCTGCAAGGTGATTATTATTTATGATTAGCAACTGCATTCAGAGCAAATTATGTTGAAAAAGGGACAAAAAAAAGTAGAAAGCTAACACTCATAGTAAAACTGATTCTAGTATGGTTAAAACAATAATTTAGTATTAAAATTGAGAGCAAAAGAGGAAAAAGTTTACAGTCAAATCTTACAAAACATGTAGCGTAGCTACATTTTCTAAACTGCAAGGGCAAGGGATCGTGGAAACTTGTACAGGCTCTAATTGAACTAAAATCCGCATGATTGTCATCACAAAAGGAAAATACGGATAACAGGAAAATGTTTAAACCGAACCTAGGGTTAATTGTAGCTTTGTACTCAAGGCTATAAGTTCGATCAGTGAAAATTGATAATGTAGCTATTAGAAACTATGCAAATATACGATATCGCAATAAGAAAGCTGATGAAATTATCGCATTCAATAATAAATATGGCTAAACAAAGAGGTTTAATAATAGATTCTGATTCTAATAATTTCCAATTTTGAATGTTTGAATTAAATAGCAATAAATACAAAAAAAGAAGCTATCTAAACTATGTTATAACTTCTAAAAGAATATAAGAGATTTAGAACTGGTAAAGGAAGAAGCATACCGAATCGTGGTAAGTGCAGGAACCTTCCGGATTATCGTCGTCGGTGAAGGTAGCGTTGCAGCCGATTCGCTGGCAACGAAGCTTAGCCGGTTGCTCTGCCATTTTCTCTCTGAAGATTTTTGTCTTTTCTCTTCTTTTTTCTTTAAATTACAACTCGGTGAACTAACTGGAGGGAGGATCAACGATTTCTTGAGTTTCTTCTACTGGGAGAATTTTTTTCACTTTTGAATTTTGATTCTCTACTGCCGAGGTAGGGACTCTCCGGACTCCGGCTGTCTTTTTTCTTCTCCTTTATAATAAAAGGCCACGTGGATACATCCTACCGGTTTATCAATTTCCATTTTTCTCCCATCATGGCCGACAAGAATAATATCAACGGCTGTAGGCCTTTTTCCTTTTTAAAGAATAATTTTTGGTTAATTTTGTTATTTATTTTTAATTAAAGGGCATAGTAATTTGTAGGAAAGCGGAAAGCCGCCATAACTAGAGTCTAGAAGACTCTCTTCCCATATGAAAGTCAACAATTGACTATAAAATTATACATCAGTAACAGTGGAGTATATATAAAATCCATGGACCATGACTTAAGAATACATAAAGTGTTCGCAGAAATGGACATTCTTCTACTGTAAATTATAATGCAAGAATTATGTCGAACAATCTTGCACAAGTAATTTTGGTATATAGGGTTAAGTTGATACACGAATTAGAATGAACTCGTGAATGCTCGAATTACAAAATCATATATACATACATACATTATACAAAGAATAATAAAGAATATATATCAATGTACAACTTTCAGCTGACTTTTGTATGTAATAGGGTTTTTCCGTTGTGGTTGAGGAGACGTCGCAACGGGAGCCAAAAATCAGTGTCTACAACTTTCAATGGAACTGACATCGTATATCGTGTAATCTGAAACCCCAAGAATGATATTTGGAGTGCTGTTAAACTCTAATACTTGTAGATGATGACTAAGTTCTAAATTGGAAAGGTCACAATAATCTGTCACGTGGTTCAATGATGGGAACTTTTTCCTGCAAAAACATGAGAAATAGAATGAAAATCTATATACCCTTCATTTTCGATTAGTTGAATATTTTAGTCTTGTGTACAATAATTTGTAAACCAACTAAACTAATCATACAACAACCAACTGCTCAGGTTTCAACATTTGACAGTCATGCAATGTTACTTCCAGTAAATATTTGACCAAAGGCTTCATTTTTGCTATGATCTAATTTTGATTTCAAGCCGAAAACAACTGATAGGCCTCACAAATTTAAATCTATTCAAGTCCACTTTTCGTTCCAATTTATAATGGATGTATCTAAAGGGACCATCTTTGTATGCACAAGCGACAAATAATGTATACACGAGGGAAAAGAAAGAAAATACCTCATTCGGTGAGCTGCTCTCTGAAGGAAACCAGCGCAAAAGGACACCCAAGTTCATAACATAAGGTATCAATTTGAACATAAGAGGAGTTGTTACCTGCAGAACCATGATTTTACTATCATTATTATTGCAGCTAGTAGCCAAGAAAGGGGATGGAGGAATGCATATTATAAGTAGAAAGGTCCAAAATGTAGTTTTCAGATCAGAAAAACTTACCAGACTAAGTGCTGTAGTTCCAAGAAGAAGAAGATACATCTTTCCCTTCAGTATCAGCCAAATTCAAGTCAATAAGTTGCAACAGAACAATTGTAATGATAAATAAGAAGAATAATCCAAGGATATGTAAGGAGATCAATCATCAAAAAAGAAGAAAAGCTTTATTTTAGATGCAAAGACACCAAAAAATGCGTGATAAGAGATATAGGTACCTCAATAAGGTGAAGATTTGAGGCACGACTTAGAAGAACAAAAGCAAATTCTCCAATTTGAGCAAGCATCACTCCAACCTATATCACATGCATAAATTGTTAAGGGTTCACAAATTTAAATAAATAAATAACAAAATATTCTTTGCATAGAGAAGCAAGCAAACAAACTTACATGGAAAGATGTCCTGATATTATATCCAAAAGCCTTAGCAACCACAACAGCAACAGCTGTCTTAACAACTATAACTAGAATAACAGCTGCTAATAATATATCCACGTGATTCCACAGGAAATGTACATGTATGAGCATCCCAATACCAGAAAGGAAGAGAGCTGCGAATAGATTGCGTATTGGTTCCACCTATCAATATCACACCCAGAAAAGGTATTAATTTAAACATTCTTATGAGACTGGAACATGACTCATTAGCCTATTTCAGATTCAATCTCATATTGACTGCATGGTTCATTAAATGTCTAAACACATGAATCACTAAAGTAAAATTAAAAGATGAATGAAGTAGGAACCTTGACTCAAAAAACAATAGACCATGTACTTATACAGATGTTCACTCATGTCCCATGGGAAATGCATGATGCAAAACAGACCAAATCAGGGGGGAAAAAAGAGAGAGAGAGAGAGAGAGAGAGAGAGAGAGAGAGAGAGAGAGAGAGAGAGTAT
>AWWV01009538.1:0-91669 GCA_001974805.1 Corchorus capsularis | reverse complement strand
GAGAGAGAGAGAGAGATTAATGACACAGGTAAGGTCCCTATCAATAGCCAGTAATTACCTGGTCTAAAGTATGTTGTGCAAAGTCAGTAGTAGATATCATAACTCCAGCTACAAATGAACCTAACTCAAGGCTGAGACCCAGCTTATCACTGCACTGTGAAGATTTAGAAGTTCAAGAGCATTAAAAAGTGGATGATGAAATTTTACATGCAGCGATACAACATTCGTAATCATGGCAAGGAGATCACTTACCCAAGCAGACAATAAGCAGAAAGCTACAGCAGCAAGCTGATAAAGCTCATTTGTCTGGGAAACAGATTAAATTAACATGTTAAAAACTATTTTGAGAGCATTAAAGAAAACAAGAGTGTATCACAAACTTACTTGAGATGATATCTGCATCATCAACTTAAGGAAGCGAGGAACAAACGACCAAGACAAAAAGGATGCAACAGTGAGATACATCGATAATAACAGTATCCTGAAGTTTATCAAGGGTAAGGGTTAGATTCCAATGATACCATTTACATAAATCAACAACCAACAACAGGATAAAAGCTACTTTGAGAAAGAAGGTAGAGCAAAGGAAGTATCTGAATAAGAAGAATAGGATAGGTGGAAAAACCAAAATACATACAACTTTCCCATTGAAATCATTCCATGTAGTAGGCCACTGTTACCACCCAATACTGGGAGCAAAGCAAATAACAAACCAACAGCACAGTCCTGCAATGGCCAGATGTAAGGGAATGAATGGATATGCAGAAATAAAATCAAGTTTCTGAACACAAAAATGTAATCAAATTGTTGATAGGTCATCATTCCTCTTTAACCTGAAAAATTAAAGTCCCGATGGTAACTTGACCATGAATAGAATTAGTGCTATTCCGTTCTACTAAAAATTTCACAACCTGACAAAAAGGAAAAAGTATGGTAGCTATTAGATGCATCAAATAGCAACAAACAATCAAAGAAAGATGCAAGCGGTGTAGAATTGTATAGAAAATTACAACTGCAGTTGAAGACATTGAGAGAAAGGAGCCAACAAATACACCCTCAGACAATTTTGCTCCACATAACTGCAAGATAGACAAATCAAAATTTAGCATCACCTTATAGCTATACCAATTGGACATAGCCAAAGTGCTTGAAGCACCTTACCACTGCAATTATGCCACACAAGCACATAAATATCAGAATTTGAAGTAGTCCTCCAAAAACAGCAACTGGCCCCACAACTTTTAACTGCAGCATAGATTGATAGAAACAGCTTTCTTATTATAAGATACATAAATTTCAATGCAAGCTACAGCATGTGAAGCATAAGATTTTTCAAAATCCATTATCCTACCTTTGCCAAAGAAAACTCTAGCCCGAGAGCAAAAAGAAGGAAGACAACACCAAATTGTGCTACAGTTTCGACCTACAAGAGAGAGAGAGAGAGAGAACAAAAAGATCACCACTGATCAAAAATTTTCGGCAAAAAGGAACCAAAGAATGAATTTAAGATCATATGTTCAGCAAAATATAAATAAGAAGAAAAAGAACAATTTTTGCGGATAGAAACTTAGAATAAAAGCTTCAGAAATTTATCAACAAAAAAAAAGATAAACATCTTTGACAGGTGGCTTGTAAAAAGGAGGCTATCTCAATAAACAGTTGTGTATAGTCAAACACCGAGGCATGTGATATCTGGTTTTAAGAAACAACAATATCAAGCTAATAGTAGCACATACCTGTACCATTTCGCTAATGAATTTCAAGCCCCCTGGTCCAATAAGTGAACCCGCAAGAATATACCCCACAATAACCTGTCAGACATTACGTTTAGGAAAAGTAAAGAAATGTCAATTCTGTAATTGTAACTTCTGTGAGATAGCTGCATATCAATCTCAATATAAAGATGATAATTCAATGCAAAGTGAAATAAATGCTAATTGTAGAAATACAAACCGGTTGGCCCAAACATGAGAAGATAATGCCACCAATGGCAGCAGAGACTATGACAACCACCAAATCTGAAATTAATCTGCACGGGTGAAAAAAAAGTATTTATATTATTTACAGCATCTTTTTATTGGAAAATTAAACAATTTATTAAAGCATAAATCTCAAGTAATAAATTATATGTTAATTCAAAAGCCAATGGCATACTATTACCATAGTCAAGCCAAGGATGACGGCCAAAAAAAGCCAAGGATGGTTTCCAAAAATTATCCATCCCAATGCTACCAAATTGTAGAAATATGAAAATCAAAAATTAAATCATGATAATGTGAGAATTAAGGCAATGCTGATGCTAACCTCAAATCAACTTGGAGCACTGGATACTTGGATTTTTTATTCGACATTACGAACACATTATCCTAACATCAAGTAGAAAGGAAAATTAGAAGGGACCAAATTAAAGACAAAAACAACCTACAAAAAGGTGTGTAATGAATCCACCTAAACGCATAAGAGAAAAAAACTAACATATTGCTAACCTTTTTGTCAATCAAGGTTGTTGTCTCATCTGAATCTTCATTTTCCAGGGAAAAAACATCTTGAATCTGGAATGATCGTGTGCCACTACAGAAAATTTAAATCATGAGGTAAAAATTTTCAATTCATAGAAATTAATAGTGAAGATATTCTCCAATTTAATAATGTTTATTACTCCAAAAAGAAATGCATTCACATACTTTGTCTCTTGTGTATCATTTTTCTTTTTCTCGTGAGAGGAAATCTTAACAACAGTCTCCAGTGTAGCCTGGAAAACATATGAAGAAGTATCTTTAAGACAGACAACAGATATGAACAAGTACATGGAAAGCACATTAATTTCTTGCGAGAAAATGTAACAGAAGGCATACTCAAACACAAATTTCCCTCAATAATTATAGAAATCCCAATAACTAGTTCATAGTCATTAATTAACAAGTATATGGGTATCAAAACCTAACAGATAACCCAAGATCCCTTACAATATTGTGTTATATATTCCTTTATATTTAGAGGCACACAACATAAAGAGAAAGAATATAGCAAATAGAGCTCAACAATAAGAAGTAAAAGGGGGAGGGGGCAACAATATACACGTAGAAGACTGAAACTACAGAGGAAACATTACAGTCCAGTTCCCTTTGTATCAATGGAAAAGGATTTCACTGCAATGGGCTTCAAAGAAGAACCAAACCTACTTGCTGATCAGCTACACTATTATTGAAACTGCTTGCATCAGATCCTAACACAATTGGAAAAAAATGGTAAACAAAAGATCAGCTAGAAAGCATTAAAAAGAACCAATCCGATTAATCAAAATAACTACAAATCTTACATCACAAAGAGAACTATAGGACATAATAGAAAGATGCAAAAACGAACTCGTTTGAAAGTCAAAGCTACACAAATAGGATAGCAATGAGAGTGTGACGATATTATCAGGCTTTATTGACCTAAGATTCTTCTTTCATCCTTGTTCACCATGAATTTAAATTTAAAATTAAAAAAAAAATAAGAATAAGCCTTGTTGCTTTGTGTTTTGGTTTAAGCGTTTTTATTCATAGTTTAATAGTATTTAAACTTCAAGCTGAACCTACATTTTCTATTGAAAATTACAAAACCTACATGCATATAAACATCAGGATCGAACAGTTTTGCTTTTCCTTTTTCTTTCTCTGAGTTTCTCTCGGCATATTCAAGCAATTAAACGAATTATAACCAAAAAAGAAATATGGAAGCACAAAAGCTAACCTTCAGGCTGTTCGTTTTCAGAGAACTCTTTCTCAAGAACGCGATCGAACATTTGAGCTATACTCCCTTCGCCGGAACCCGACGCCGACGTATTGACAAGGGTACCGTAAAACCTTTCCCTGATTTCATCATCAGATCTCGCCGATACGCATAGCCTCACGTATAAAAGTAAAAGCAACAAATGATAAATGCATCCAACCACTCCGCGTCTCCCGGAGGAAATCGTCATTGATTCTCCTCTTTCCCTTTTCCTTGACCTTTCTTCAAAGATTTTTCAAACAAAATTTGCAGAGAAAATGGAAAACAGACCAAAAAAAAAAGCAAGAGGGAATGTGATTAGAGAGAGAGTGGAAAATCGAAATCTGAATCGAAGAGAGCGAGAGGGAGGTGAGACGTTCTTAAGTTGTGGTTCGTTAATTGGGATTTAACTGTCCAGGCGGGATCATATTTGTGACGGACTGAAGGACGGTAGCAGGTCGCGTAAAATTCAAGAAATTGCTTCTTCTTTTTTTCTTGAAAATAAATTAATAAATCGAAAAAAAAAATATATATCGTAGTAATTTTAATTTTGTTATTATAAGAGAAATAAGGATGGCCAAAGAATTATAAGGGAAATAAGATGGAAATATCAAATACCGTGCTATCATTTTCAGAATGGTTGAAAATTTTTTAATTGATTGTCAATTTATAGTTCATGATTGATGCAAATGTTTCCATTGTTAAAATAGATATATATATATATATATATATTTAAAAAAACTTCTTGAAGTTTATTTATATCTTAATACCAATAAATTAAAATGTCTATTTAATCAATTGATAGGATCATAGGAGTATGTACCCTTTAAATGATGGGAAAAAAAAAAGGCTCTGTAGTTTTTCCGAATCATGATTCAACATGATTTGTATCAAAAAAATCTTAATGCCCGTACTTGGTAGATTAAATTGTCAATTTACATTATTATTACAATCAAAATCAGGACTCAATATAATTAAATTAACATTAAAATAGAAGAACAATGTGATATCACATAAATTAGTTGAGAAATGAAGAAGAGGAGGGAAATTGTATTTTGATTGGTTGGGAAGGATGAAGGGCATGAAGGCATATGATTATTCATTTATCACAAAAATGATTAAAATAAATATTAAACTATAATTATAAGTTATTTTGCTATATGAAGAATATAAAATGTTTTTCTATCGGTTGGCAAAAAATGAACTATCCATAATTCCATACCATTATATATATTAAAAAAAAAAAAAAAAAAAAAACTGCCCCTATTGGAAGACTCACCCACCAGATGGGATACCAAAAAATATATATATATAAAAAAATCAGATTTATGAAAGATTACAAAAAAGGGTTTTTTGTATTCTTATTTATCAAATGAAAAGAATGGAGTTGCTGCTGATAGCTTTACGTTCTAAAAATTAAATAAAAATAGTTTTGTGACGGCATATTCTTCACAACAAATCACAAGTCTAGTTTATCTAAATTGCATAGCATGTTAATTATGGTTGGTGTGTTACATCGTTAGGTATGGTGCCATTTTTTGCTTCTCATCATTAGTCCATGCCTCCATATGGGGCATTGGGCACTGTCCGCACGCGTTGAATAATGCAGAATCGACAGGAACCTCCCATTTCCTGGGAAATATGTATATTTTGAAAATATTACTATATTGATTTTATTTTAGTGCCATCCTCAATTTTTTTTTTAATTAAAGGAAATATTTCAAGTCAGATGCTAGTATTAATTAAGAGCATATATATAACTGTCAGGACTAAGGAAATTTTGGAGGCTTGGTATAAGCCTGCTAATGTTTCCAATGGTGATAAGTTGATACATTGGTCCCCTCCGCCGGAGCAGGTAGTCAAATTAAACATAGATGGTGCTTCACGAGGCAATCCTGTGATAGCTGGCACTAGAGGGGTGATCAGAGACTCGACTGGTAAGTGGCTTATAGGTTATGTTGTTCATTTGGGCGTGACCTCACTCAAACCTTGTGGCAGAACTTCATGCTCTATGGTTGGGGCTTCTTTTGGCTTGGGAACGAAGGTTATCGAATAGTGATTTGTGATATGGATGCTTTGACTATGTTAGATCTTATACAGTCCAATGATACTTCTTTGCATCCGCTACGAGCTTTAATAGCTGATGTTAAGGATCTTCTAGCTCGTGAGTGGTCTTGTACCTACCAACATACACTTCGGGAGAGCAATTTTTGTGCCTAATGTTATGTCTAAGTTAGGGTGTGATTTGAAGGATGAGTTCGAAGTGTTTAGATCCCCATCAGAAGCTGTTCTTAGAGTTTTGGATGCGGATGCTAGAGGGGTGGCTTTCCCTCGTGGTTTTAGCATATTAATCTATTTTTACGTTCGGTTTTAACCAAAAAAAAATCGAGTGCAAAAAGGGGCCTGGTTTTAACGATCCATATTAGTTTCCCCTTTTTGGGCTCAAGGACCAATTTCCCTTACCACTCATTATGTTTTATCGGGCCAGCCTCATACATTTTAATGGGCTAGAGGGCCTCATAGTTTTCTTAAACAAATTCCCATTTTTCTTTTTCTTGTATGGTTTAATGAACTCGGCAATTAATCCGTACAAGATGACGTGTCACATGTTGCCATCACAGCAAAGTGAGAGAGCGTGTTCTCCACAAGTTCGTCACCTACTTTTCTCCATCTTCAAAGATAACCCCCGCGTGCTTCGCCATCTAAAGCCAGAAACGAGAAAACAGAGGCAAAATATCAAACACATTCTCAACAAATCCAAAACCCTCTTAAGTTTCAATGGCGTCCACAATGAGCACATACGCTTCTGGCTTCTGCCACAACATTTCATCAACTGCGGGACTCAAACGAAGCCCCGGCGTCGCCGTTGTTCCGTCGTTCAATGCCAAGCCAAGGCGGCGCTCAGCGGCGGTGGTCGTCAGAGCAGAGGGCCAAACAATTAACCCAGAAATCAGGAAGGCGGAAGAGAAAGTTGTCGATTCTGTTGTCGTCACAGAGCTAGCCAAGCCCCTTACTGCTTATTGCAGGTTTGGCTCTCTCTGTTTTCTTGTTCTCTGATCAAATTATCGATTTATATGCCACTGGTTTTCGATATTGATTTTGTTTTGTGTTGATTGAATTTTTCAGGTGTTGGAGATCAGGGACTTTCCCTTTATGCGATGGAGCTCATGTAAAGCATAATAAGGCTACAGGGGACAATGTTGGGCCTTTGCTCTTGAAGAAGCAGTAACGAATTATAAAATGGTTTGGTTTTTTATGTTAGTTTCAATTCACAAAAAACCCTCTTTAAGTTTTCATCTATGAACGGTATTATTCGTGTTGCTCTGTTTTTTTTAGTGGGTTGAGGTTTGAGCTCTCTGTTTTCATGTAGAATTGCTTTATTGCTGTGTTTCCTTTGTAATATTCGCTATGTACCGTCAGTTTTAAACTTCCAATCCTGTTCTTTAAACCTATCATGTTGCATGCCCCGCACTTTTAGAAACATAGAGGAAAAAAAAGTAGATTTCATCATGATAAAAGAATTGAAAGATTATTAGGAAGGTTAAGATTGAATTTCCCTGCCAGTCAGCAGACTCTAAAGTCTAAACCTTGTCAATGAAATTGAATGGAAACACTTGTGACTGAAATCAAAGTGGTATCCACTCTCCAATTGGTTTGTTTTCTTCCTCACTAGGTTACCTAATTCTTAGTCCCATTTGAAGGAAATTTGTCATGGGTTGGAGGAGCTCATTTGCCCTATTATCAACCTTAGATTCAAGGTCATTTTGCTGTTGGATTATTATTAGATATACATTGTCAATGTAAATTTTAGACTGCAGGTTTAAGTTTAAAATGTTGATAAGTATCTCATTTCATAATCAATTAAATTTTTAATATTTAAATCTATTTTATAAGGAAACATATGTCAACTCTTTAAACCCGCACATGCAATATGCTAAACTTGAAGTTTTATTATTTTTATATTTATTGATTGATTTTTTTATCAAATAATCACTTTCATTAATCAATAATCAAAGATTACAAATGCCGGGAGGAATAGTCCCGCACCACACAATTATCCAACTTAATCTTAGCTTGAAAATGTGCTAATACATTGGATTCCCTAAATACAAATCGAAACATACATAAATCAAATAGAATTCTTAAATCTCTAATTTTATCTATAACTACCAAACATAGAAAATACACAAATAAATAAATTACAAACTGAACTCATATTTCGTGAGTCTATAACCCAAGATCTCATGATCCAGATACACTGGAACTAAGAGTCAAGCACTCTGTCACCAGGTCAAATGCCCGATGCCCAGGGGCGTACCTATAGGGGGGCAGGCAGGGGCCATCGCCCCCCTAAAATTAAACGTGCCCCTTCCAAATTTCCTTATACTTCTATATCTATACTAATTATAATGTGAAGTCCTGAGTTTGTGTCACGAGTTGACTCGGACACAAACTCAGTTTTTAAAAGATTAAAAAGTAAAAAAAAAAACTACCCATTTGAAAATAAAACCAAGAATATTGAAAAAAAAAAACTACCATCTCAAATGTGTCAAAAAGAAAACTACTATAAACTACCTTTTATTTCTACACTCACATAGTGAGTGACGTGGATCTAGTATGAATTACATGGGCCATGTATTTGTATAGCTTTTAGATAAAAGTAACTTATTTTGGTCCAATTTAAATTTTAATGGATAAAATAAAAGTAATTTATTAAGACCCAAATCCAATATTTGATAGGTTAAAGAAAGTTATACTTTAATTTGTTCCTATTACAATAAGGTGGAATCCTCATATATATGATTAAAATTATCCTTTTACAAAAAGCAGAATGATTAAATTGTTGCATATATATATTATGATACCAAAAAAATTGTTGCATTATAAGTAGCCATAACCCTAAGCATATCGTACCAAAAGTATTTTTTTCTCTTTTTACAAGTTTCAAGAGAAACAAATCAAAGTAAAGCATTCAAGCATGATTTACAAAGCATCAAATTTATAAGTTGATCACAGCAACAATTGCATCTTGAATTTATATTTATATTATTTTTGTTTTGTATACTTTATTTAACAAAAGTATTCTATATTCATTAAAAAAAATTCAATATACTTCTTTGCCTCCCTTCAAAAATTTTCTGGATCCGCCCCTGCCGATGCCTACTTATGAATTGATTGATTGATTGATGAAGGTTTGAGGTTAAGACATGATTGCAAGTAAGTGAACCATTCTATAACCATGGCCAAAATATTTTTGGGCCAATGGTCACCCCATAAGGCCTAGCACTGAAAAAGGGGTCTCAACCCTAAGAACCTCTAAGTTAATCCCATTTTTTATCAAAAGCCCAAAGTAACTACTACTTCACTAAGGTAGAATACTGAGCCAATGAGCCGTAACTTCTTTTGTCTCTCTTGATCTTTTTTGGCCAGATCTCTCTTGATTCGATCCATATACTATTACTAGGTGTTGCAAAGGGGCAACTCCACATGTTCTGCTTTGATGTAATATTGAAATTTTAAATAGTTGACCTAAAAATATATCATACGAAAGACAATAAAGTAGTATTTGACTTGGATCTAATTTTTATTTCACCATGTCCACGTGCCATGGAGAAATTGTTGGTGATCTTTTTGGTATGATTCCTTTTGAATTACTTTAGTATTAATTAACAACACATAAGCATAGCTCACTGAATTAATGCAATTCACGTTGGGTTAGTTAATGACAATGTGAGAACCGTAATTAGAATACGGATGCACCTTCCCACAAAGATCGTCATAGTATATATATTATTCTAATCTTTCAAATACGCTGCCGTCCACGATTCATGTGATCAAAATTAACGCCTCAGTTAGCTTTCCAAGCAAAGATAAAGATAAAAAAAATGAATTTACTCAGAACCACACCTTTGATTTTTTTGAGGTAAAGTTCAGGTAGTTTATTGATTACATGGTATCAGGATTACAAATAATCAGTGGCAAAAAACCCATCCAAACTCTCTGCTTTCTTAATATACATTCAGACTTAGCTATATTATGAACTAGTCCATTTGCTTCTGGTTTTACATGATGAAAAGAAATAACCTCAAAGTGAGGTAACAATACATAATTATCGTGGATAATAACAGCTTCTTGCCGAAAGACTCTCGCCCCTTGCCAATTTCATCTATAGCAACCAAAAAATCAGACTCGACAACAATACTAGTAAAGCCGTTTTCCAACGCCAATTCTAAACCAAACAAAACTGCTAGGACTTCAGCTTGAAGTACTGAAAAAACATTGTTAATGCGACGTACTCCAGCTAAAGAAACAGCACCCAAATCATCAAGAATGACTACACCAATTGCTGCCTTGCCCTTTATTTTTGAAGTATATATATATAGTTCTAAAGGCAGAATAATTAAAGAAATTTGGTACTAGTAAATTATGCATAAAATGTTACATATTAATCTACTACTGAAAGAAAATTTGAAAGGTAAGACTTGGAATTAAGGACTAAAATAAAGAAAATGTAAAAGTCATGTTTAAATTGAAATTAATTAAAATACTGTCATGATTAGACACCAAAGAGGCTAATTAAAGAACCCATGCTAAAGTGGTGCCAAAAAGAAACCATGCTAAAGCAAACGACTAATTAATGATGTCCATTTAAACCGACAAGATAGGAGTAACATTTTTTCCATAGAAAAGCTTAAGGAGATAATAAAGCATGCGCCTTTAGCCTAAGAAACAACTAAAAATAATTGTCTTAAGAGACCCCACCTCGATTTTATTCCGAAATCAGGTAGGTAGGTAGGGTTAGGGTCTAAATTAGTGTAAAAACGAAAATTAATGATCATAATTAATCCATATAACTTAGACTTATACCTATTCAAAATCAACTGCGCGTAAAGTCCAAAAGTATATGAAGGCATAAATAATGATTAATGCATATGATCATGATATATGGAATATGACTTTCAACATATTTTGTGTCTATGAACAAAGTTTATTTTCCGTGTTGATGGAAGACCGTTGAGAAAGAAATACCGAAATAGTAATTAGACGAATAATCAATTTGGTTTTGATTATTTACCCTTTTTTTTTATCCCATCCGGTATATATTCAGGGCTTGATCTTGACTAGATTTACCTTTTTTTTATCCCATCCGTTATTCCGGTATTCAGAGTTTGGTCCTAACTAATTTAGATCCGACCTGCGTCGCATACCTGGTTATTATGGTGGGTGAATCTCACAACAGGGGCAGCTGCGCACGCAATGTCTCGAATTTAAGACCTGCTTAACCTGGAACAAGCCGCTTACCATTTGATCCAACTCATTGTTGGTTTTTTATTATTTACCTTTAATCCATATATATTCTTCAAAATAGACGTTAATGTATTATTATTATCAACAAAAGTCAAACTTAATTTTCATGTGCGCATTCAATCCAACACGTTAACCTTACGATATATATGGTGCAATGCACCAATATCAAATACCATGATAAAATTTTTTTTTTAAAAAAAAAAGCTACTATATTTTATCTTTGGTACACGATAAAAGTATTTAATTCACTTGAAGATATATATACATACATATATATATATAGTACTATGATAACCATCTATACATTCTTTGCCATTGCCAACATTTTCTTTTTAATAATAGTCCATTTCATTTACCAACATTAAATAAACAAAACTTTTGAAGATTCTTCGCTCGCTATTCCTTTCGCGAAGGTGTCGCCAATGTTTATGTGTAGAGTGTAGACAATGACCCGGCAACATATATAATTGCCCATGTCTCATTTTTTCCCTTTCTTTTTATATGTAAGACCTAAAGTCACAAATAGTCTATTTTATTTTACTAATATTAAATATTACTAAACGCATTGAATTAGATTCTCTTATTAATTTACCTTAACCTTGGGTTTGGTTAAAGGACAAAATTTAACGAGAGTGAATGAATTTTCTTTTGTCCTATAAAAATTGAAGGAAAGTTTCTGCAGATTTGAAGCACCCCTTTGCCCACACGCCATTTATGTTTCTCTTGTCGGTGGATCAAACTCATGTACTACTATATATATACACACACACATATATATATATATATATATAAATATATATATATATATATGCATATTTATATATATATGCATTTTTTTTTGTTTTGGCCATTAATTTGTGTGTTGAAATCATGAATATTAATGCTGTAAGCATTTCATTAAATTAATAATAAGGTAAGATTATACGAGTTTCCACTGATCAAGTTTCTTCAGACCTTTAATTGCTCTCCAAGCATCTCAAGATCCAAACCTTCATGTTTATATATAAATTTGATTTGGGATATGTATTTTCTTTTTATTTTTTTTTGGGTAACGCACATGAGTCTGGTGGGTGAGTCTATCAATGGGAACGGTTACGTACGCAAGGTCTCGAACTTAAGACATGCTTAAGTTGGAACAAACCGCTTTCCACTTTATTCAACCCCACATTGGTGCTTGTTCCAATATTTTCATTATAACAATTGGTTCAAATGTTGTATTTAGATACACATTTGGATTTATATATGAAATGTAATTGAAGTGATTCATCATCATTCTGAAATGATTGTGATGGGTTTCTAAACTGAAAAAACTTGTCCAATATAAACCAAAAATGCAAAAATTATTGTTTTTATTTTTAAATAATGTGATGATCCAAATTCAAAGGCCGACCAATAAATTTCATTATCAAGAAATAGCATGCATATATATATAGCTATACAGTACATGAATTATGAAGCTTGATCATGTGCAAATAGCCAATACCAATCGAGTCGTTTATGATGTGCTTCACAAAGTGGGCTCTGTTAAGAACTTGTTTAGCCAATTAGATTATGCCAAGTGTTCAATAATTTCTCCTCCTTACATTTACATTCAATCACAAGCCACAAAGTAACAAAAAACCAAATTTGTCGTCACCCTCATCCCCTTGTGATATTTGAATGCTTTGGGGGGTCATATCGTTATCTTGGGACCCATATCAGAGAGTGCCACGTATATCCCTACAGCTTGCCACAGCTGCACCGGATCCCACCTCTCCCGCTGCTAGTGCCAGCTTAACGAGTCTTGTAATTGAGATTTGAAGGTTTTAAGCCATTAATCTAAATGGATTTAAAACGCACTCGTTCGCGCCTATTAACGACAGAATCTAACAGGTGTTAAGGTTTTGCCTGTGCCCTGTAGCCCTGATTTCCACGTGGCGGAGTTTACGTCATGAGTCAACTTTTGGAACTTAGACATTTTTTTTTTTTTTGTCATCAGCATAATTACTTTTCTTTTTTTGCCCATACCATACGCCATATATAGTATGGAGTACTAGTATTTATGTTGAAACTTGAAAGTTAAATACGCAGATGGTTCAATCAAGATAATTACGCACCGAAAGAGCGTACTATTGATAGTACTTAATGTGAAAAGGGTTTTAATTTCCCCCCTTTTTTACTTAAGCTAAACAGAGTAACTCTTTCAATCCATAATTAAAAAAAAAAACAAATCTTTTGCAGAAATTCTTACCTTAGAAAAAAAAAATCTTTGGTAGACATTCCTTTTTAGATTTTAATTAAATTTATGGTTTTGGTTTACAATGAAGGAAAGAAACGAATTAGATTGCTTGTTTTGTATAATTTCATAACAAATTTGCTAAGTTTAGTTTGGCATTGAGGTTGGGACTTGAAAAAATTTAGTTTGAAAGAAGTATTTTTGAAAAGTGCTTTTTCAGATTATACTAGAAAAACAAAAATAATGTTTGGGATTGCTGTGGAAAAATGTGATAGAAAGATAAAATGTCTAAAAATGATATATATTAGTTAAGAAGAAAGAGATAAATAATTAGAGATTTTAGTCATTTAATGTTCAAAAGCACTTTTAAAACGCTAAAGATTAACTTTTCAGGTTGACTAGGCTTTTGCGTTCAAAATAAGCTTTTGACACAAATCAAGATTTATTTGGTATTACGTTTGAGGTGAAAAGCAACTTTTTTTCTTCAAACGCAATACCAAACTAGGCCTAAGTTGGGGTGACAAAGGGTATATAGTAATTAAATAAATCCCGGATATTACCAATTAGTTAAGATTTGGGGCCTAAAAGATTGGTGAGTTAATATACACCATGAGATTACTAAAGAAAAAGTAATACTCTATGCCAAGTTTAACATCAAATTTCAGATTAAAAGATTGGTAAATCACATTTTGCTGTCTAATAGTATCAACTTTAGTGATTAAATTTGTATGCTACTACTTCAATTGAAATTTATTACTATGAGTTAATTATTTCAATTTCAACTCAAAACTCAAATGTAAAAACGTTTCTCTTGCCATCATGGTTATGCTAAGTATCTAGAGGTTACAGTTACAGTTACTTGATTACTTGATTTTAGCTCATTATTCATGGTACTTACTATTTTTTTTCCCTAAAACAGAAAAAGAACAGAAAGAGAAACGCTCTGAGATAACGTAACTGCCAGATGTCAGTAGCTGAACTTTTTCACTCTGTCGGTTGCCCTCGCAGCCGGTAATCCCAAGCCACGTGCCTTGAGAGTTGAAAATTCTGAATACAAATACAACTTCCTTTGTCTCGAGAGCTCGAACTAATTTACCAAAAAAACAAAAATAAAAGCCCCATTTCGCCACTATACACGCTCCATCATCTGAAACAACAGACCACCGGAGCCCCGGTCTTCACTCTCACCATTTTTTCCGGTCAGTTTTACTACTGCCGAAACCTCAATAAAAGACTAGAGAAAAACCAAAGCCTGTTCCGAAAAAGACATCTTAATGCTTCCGATATCCAACTCCAGCACCCCTGTAACTTCCCCTAAAAAACCCAAAACCCCTGAACTCGTATCAATCGAACGGAAAAACTCTTCCGGCGCTCTCCATTTAACCCCTTATCAATTCATTCCAAACCACCATCGGTTATGGCTACTTCTTTTTATCGTCTCACTGCAGTTACTTGTCCTCTTCATGGCTCGCGCCCTCCCTCTCTCCCTCCGCCGAACCCACTTTCCCGCCCCTGTATCTGCCGATCATCATCTCCTTCGAAGCTCCGGTAACATTTCATCACACCACCACCTCAAATCCGCAGACATTTCGATTTCGTCCTCTGTTTCGTCATCCGACCGGTGTTCCTCCGGTCGGATATTCGTCTACGACTTGCCGGCTGTTTTTAACCAAGAGTTGTTAGATAATTGCGGTGAATTGGACCCATGGCATTCGCGTTGCGACGCTTTGTCCAACGAGGGGTTCGGGAAAAAAGCAACCGAATTATCCGGTCACATTCCAGATGACTTGGTCCCAGCATGGTACTGGACCGACCAGTTCGCCATGGAAGTTATATACCACAACCGAATTTTAAAGCATGAGTGTCGTACGACGGAGCCGGATTCCGCAACGGCGTTTTTCATTCCGTTTTACGCGGGCCTTGCGGTGGGGAAGTACTTATGGTTCAATTATAGTCCAGAAGATCGTGATCGTTATTGCGAGATGATATTGAAGTGGGTTCAGGATCAACCGTACTGGAACCGTTCCGACGGCTGGGATCATTTCATGACGATAGGACGCATCTCATGGGATTTCCGGCGGACGAAAAACGAAGACTGGGGCTCCAAATGTATCTACATGCCAGGTATGAGAAACATCACCCGCCTTTTGATTGAACGAAACCCCTGGGACTATTTCGACGTGGGTGTGCCTTACCCCACCGGATTCCACCCCAGATCGGACTCCGACGTATTGAAATGGCAAGACTTCGTCCGTAACCGTCACCGTAAAACCCTCTTCTGCTTCGCCGGAGCCCCACGTGGCACCGTCAAGAACGATTTCAGAGGCTTGCTTTTGAACCATTGCAAGAACGCCTCGGGATTATGCCGGGCCGTCGACTGTACGGGAAGCCGTTGCACCAACGGCTCTTACGCCATTCTCGAAACGTTCTTGGATTCCGATTTTTGCTTGCAACCGAGAGGGGACAGTTTCACCCGCAGGTCAATTTTTGACTGCATGATAGCCGGTTCGATCCCGGTTTTTTTCTGGCATCGAACGGCTTATCTTCAATACCCATGGTTTTTACCGAGCGATCCCAAGAGTTACTCTGTTTTCATCCACCGAAACGAGGTAAAAAATGGGACATCAATTAGAAGCGTGCTTGAAAGCTACAGCAAAGAAGAGGTGACAAAAATGAGGGAGAAAGTCATCGAATATATTCCTAAATTAGTCTATGCAAAGCCTGAAAATGGCTTGGAGAGCATAAAGGATGCATTTGATGTGGCCATTAATGGAGTTTTACAGAGAATTAAGGAGCAAGAACAGCCAGGATACAAGTGGTAATTAATGATTTTACAATGTGGGTAAAAAATGAATAGGATTTTGTTTTTATACAGAATATATATAGTAAGAGCTTGCAGAGTAGCTAGAACAATTGTTTCCTTTCTTTTATTCTTAAAGAATTGGATATGGGGAAGCTTCTTCTTTCCCCTGAAATTGTTGTAATTTTCATTTTTTTGTATGTATACATATATACTATATAGTATATATATATTTAGTATAATAATAATACAGCAGATTTTCATCAATGGAGTTGAATTGAATTCCATGTGTAACTTTTTTGTTACTATCATTACTGGACTGGTGCAGCAGTTGGGGAAGTTTTACAGTTGAAGTTGCTGGGCTTTTATAACCAGAGGGATGAGAATCATGGGACAATGAGAAATTAAGGACCACCATTTTTGAGTGGGGTGGTCCTGAAATCTCTGCTCTGGCTGCTGCTTGAAGATGGAAGATTGAAGAGGATTTGGCTTGGCCCAATTGTATATAAAGATGGGTGGAGTGGAGTGGGATAGAAGCATGATAAATAAGCATGGAAAAGACAAGTGAGACTTGTGGGAATGAAAGCAAATTTGTAATGTGATTTTTCTTCTTCTTTTGGTTGTAATGATATGGACAAGGGTCCATGAGGTGTTTGGGAGAAAAAACTGAATGAATTAGTAATTAGTAATTCTTAAGTTACATAAGGGGAATTCCTCTTCCATCATTATGTATTGTAATTATTATTCTCTTTTTGGTTCTTGTTCTTGAATAAAATCCAGTCTCCATGTGTGAGATGGTTAAGAATCGAATCCTAACAACTATAGAATACAATTATACAAACAACACTTTACCAGTAGGCCAAATGCCCGATTGACATCCAATCTCCATGTTTCAATTGAATGAAATAAAGCATTTCTACTATGAGTTTGATATGCTCATGTAGGTCTTCTTCACAATCTTCATTGTTTTTTTATTTTATTTATTATCTTGTCCTTTAATTAAAACTCTTTTTGCCCCATTATTCTTATAGCCCTTCCCCATTGTTCTTTCTATTGTTTGGTAGTAGTTGTAGCAGAGTAGTTAAGGTGTAAAATATGGATATGGTGGGATTGGGCAGTGTTTTACTTGCAGATGGCACAACTTGTCTGCAGCAACATTGAAGACTGAAATTGGATCGTTTTTCCCACTCTGTCTTATGATTGGGAATTGTCATATTAGAAGTAGAGAAAAAAAAATGAAATAAAGTCGAAATTGGTCATATAATATTGCACATTATTATTGTCATGAAGCTCATATGGAATTCTTGTTGAAATTTGAGAAAGTGTATTGGTAGGTGATGGGCTTTTTTTAAGATAAAAATGAACTTAAAAGAAGCTGAACATCTTTAAAGGGTGGGCCTCTCAGGGGAAAAAGGGCATAAAAACAACAAGGAATCTCAATCTTTAGTTACTTTTTAAATCAAACTCACTTCGCTTTTCGTTCAAGCCACTGCACCAGCCACCAACACTGCTCTTTTATACAGTAGAAAAATATTGTAGGCCCTTGGCAATAGGATTCCATAAGCTATTTAATTTAATCAAGTAATTACATTAAATTAAACGATATATATATAATATGTGTCTCTGGTAGAGGACAGTTAATTTTATTACAGGATGGTAAAGACAAACATAGATGTATAGAGAATTATCCAAAAAAAAAAAAAAAGAACAGAGATGTATAGGGCTTAGATCAATTTTCTTCAATTTGAATAGCCCTTCCCTATTCCAATGGGGTCGAAACCTTGGAAAATTTTATTTTCAACACAAGGTAGGTAACTAAAGAAAAGAATAGACATAGTCTTTACTCTTTACTGATTATAACAGCTACATGCCTACATGAACAAATCAAATTAATATAGAAAAGTAAATGGTATTTCTAAGTTTTGTTAGCTTTTTGTGGTATCCTAGAGTTACAACTTTAGGAACGAAAGGAAAGGAAAAAGAAAGCTACAATAAACAAGTTCGTTTTACCTATAGACAATAATTGTCGGCGAAAATTGTGGTTCAAGACTGGACATGTGATTTATTATAAGTAAAATTAAATTGCTGTATAACTTATAAACTGGTGGGTCTATTTAGAATTTATGATGAAACATGTTGAATGCGACACTTTGCTAACACCATCGTGCCATGAGAAACTTTTGCTTCATTAGATAGTGACTAGTGAGTGACACACTCAAGTGAATTTTTGCATATATGGGTTTCTCGACATAATGCGGATAGTACGAATTAATTAATACACTAGATAACCTCTCGAGCCTAAATTTTTTCAATAGAACTCGTTGATGTCCCTAAATTGAGACAACTAATCTTATCTAAATCAGGCCGATCTATAAAATTTAAAATTCGATAGCTTGTCTATAAAAACAAATAATACTAAATCATTTGAACCAAACATTAGTCGGTTGATTAGTTGGTTTAGAAGTTATTACAAGCACTGACACATGTTGGATTAAGTGAAAAGAGTTCAATATTCTTTTAATAAAGTCCTAGTTCAAATATTGGTACCACCGACTTATGCCGGTAATTGTTGAGTTGGATGCTTCGGTGGTAGTTCATCTAGTGTCCCATGGTGTACCTCAATGTCATCCTTGTTCAGTCCTTGTGAAAGATATTATGACTCTTGTTGCGGAAGGGTGGGTTCGAGAAGTGCGACATATTTATCGCGAAGGCAATAGATGTGTTGATTGTCTAGCTAATTTGGCTCGGGTTATGGCTTTGGGAACTACTGTGTTGGAGGTGCCACCGATCGAGTTGGAGGAACTGCTCGAGTTTGATCGATCAGGGCTGCCTAGCTTAAGGCAGTAATTGCACTGCCTAGTCTTATGTACCAGAAAAAAAAATGTCCTAGTTCAAATCTTATGGATGATGAAAATGGATATTGAAAGAATTTCCTCTTATATATATAACGTCCAACATGACTCGACTCTTAGCTGACTAAGACTCAATATAATTACCGAATACTGAAGAGCTAATACCAAGAAAGAAAAAAAAAAGGTTACTAGCCCTTCCTTAGGTCTTTGGAGGATTATATGGGGTGAAAAGCTGGGCCAACGTTATTGCTTTTCTTTTGCCTATGGAAGCTCACCTTTTGATCAGCCCGGCCCAGTTTTGATTTTCCACAAACTGAGTCTAATCCATAGTTTGGGGAGTTCCGGTCCTTCTGGAAAGGGCTAAGAATCGGGCCAATACTAAAAGACAGATTTGACCTTCCTTTTGTTTGACATTCATAATTATGCTGGTTTTTTCTTATTGATTTTCTCGACATTCATATATTATCGACATTCGCTCCTGTTTTTCTCGTCCAAAAAACAGAGGAATTGCGTTTCTTCTAAAAATGAAGATGAGTAAAGCGGCATTTATTTTACTCTATTTTAGCTGCTTCGTATTAATCTTCTCTGAAGCCAATTCGATTAGCCAGAAGCCGCGAGCTTTTGAATCCTTCAATGTCAGTTATATACAGGTAACATTGCCAACAACCCTTGTATAATTTCTCATATTTATGTAATTAATTTTGTTCTTATAAATGAAGTTTTCGAATGAAATACAGAATTTAGGAAGCTGTTCTTACTCGGTTGAAATTACAACGAGCTGTTCCTCACCCACTTACACTCGAGATCAGATCAGTATCGCTTTTGGGGATGCTTACGGTAATCAGGTTCGTTTTTAACTTTAATTTTCAATATCGTTGACTTTCCAGGTTTAGCATTTCATATAATCTATTTGTTTTATAAAATCAGTTTACTTGCTTGATGCTACTGTTCTTCTTCTTACTGTGAGCTAAGAGCCTAAGACCCTTTTTTCTCTTTTTTCTTGGTGTTTTATTGTATTCATTTTTTTTTAAAGGTGAAGTCAGACTGAGATTAATTGGCTGAAGAAACTTTAATTGTAATTTTGGGATAAGACTTGAGTGTTGATTAAAAATATGTGGTAAAACCTCAAGGGATAACTTAAAGTGGATCAAAGATAACAAACTTTCTGGGAATTTTCTGTGGTAGTTGCTTAGTTTTATGAGAAAAGGGGGAAACTTTTCTTTTGCTTAACAAACATCATAAATTTTTAGGTAGGTACCCATGGGTCAAGGTTAATCTGTTTGCTGTGAAAATATGTTGCAGAGTGATTAATTAGGGAAGGACCATGTATATTAATTAACATAGTACAACTCAAGCCTCTTGTCTTTAAGAAGAGGACAAAATATGGCTTCCATCAAATTCAAACATTTTTTTGCACCACAAAATATGAGAGCATTCCTCGAATCCCCATGAGGAAACGTGTACAAATACCATCTTCTGGATTTGGTCCCTGATCTTCTGTGATAAATATGAAAATGATTTGTCTTGAAAAGGATATTGAATGTAGGTTTCTGTTGTTGTTTAATGTTTCCCCTGATAATCAGATTTATGCACCAAGGTTGGATGATCCATCCACTAGGACGTTCGAACAATGTTCTACAGACACGTTTGAGATATATGGACCGTGTGCATATCAGATTTGCTATGTTTATCTATATCGATCTGGTCCGGATGGTTGGAAGCCTGAGAGTGTGGAAATTTACGGTTATAATTCAAGGGCTGTTACCTTTTATTACAACACCTTCATTCCTGGAGACGTATGGTATGGATTTGATTTCTGCAACGGTGCTTCTTCTTCTCATCGACGGATTGGTCAGAGATGGTTCGTGTTTGTGATTCTTGCCTTTGTTTTCTGTGCACTCTTTTAACTGTACCCTAGTAGCAAAGTCTTTAGATTATGAAGGATTGTAGAATGAAAATGCGTAGTATAAATCATTGTTTCTCTCAAATATGCTGTTAATTAGTACTCACTACAAACTTTTGCACTGGAATTGTCATGCCGGTTATTAGTAATAGACTGTTGCATTTTGGTAGTCAAACTGCATCTTTATGTTCATTTGCAATAGTAATAGAAAGAGCTTGAAAATAGAGTTGGTGTGAGGAATGATGCTGAAGAAGTTGAAATGTGAAATGTGATTGATATTTATAGATTGGATCCAGGGAACGCTGAAATGTGAAAAAAAGTTGCTGATGCATTGCTAACAGGATAGTTTGCCTTTTATAAAACACCAAGCTTGATTAACATCTATCTGATGGTTACCAAACTATGCTATTCGGTTAGAAATCATAGAAAAGATGGTTGCAATGGGATTTATTTACATTTCTTTTCAACTATTTTGAACACTAAAGACATCTTTTGCATCAGAATGGGATGCGTGGATTGATCTAATAAATTTTAGTGTGCTTTAATTTGGTAGCAAAAAAATTCCAATGAAAACCATAATTCAAGATCATTATGGTCAATTAGTACATTTGTTTTGTTAAGGGATGTTTTCAATCATATGTATGAAAAGTTCTTATTGGCATGAAACTAATCCCTTTAGGTCGGATTAGCACAAAACAAACTTTCAAGTTTCGGGATTGAACTTGTATTTTCACAATTGAAAGACCTTAACTTAAAATAAAATTATTATTTGAGTTATGTACATAGGGGAGTCAATGTATTAGCACGATAATCGTGTGATGCGGGACTATTCCTCCCGGTATTTGTAATTGCTGATTATTGATTAATGAAAGTGGTTATTCTAAAAAAAACAAAATAAAATTATTATACATAAAAAAGGATCTTTTGGATCGCAGCCCAAAGTACATCAAAAGTTTTTTGGGCCCAAAACTACATTACAAAGAGTGGGTCAGGCTTTAAAGGGAACTTAATAGGCAGCAAATAACAGATGGAAAATCCGTTATGCTTATGCCAGCTCATCAGATTCCGTACGCCAGATATTTATCAACGTTTTGAAACGCATATATTCGTTCATAGGCGGTCCAATCTGACGGCAAAACTCCAAACTAAATAGGGTTTCAAAATCCAACGGCCCAGATCGAGCCCACGCCAAAACTATAAGAACGCAAACCCTAACTCCTTTCGTCTTCCTCTTTCGCTCCTGCTCTTGAGTTTCACTGCGACATACTTGTAGCAGCAGGAGAAAAACTCTTTCGCCTCCGACTTCCGTTAATATTCTTCACATATCTATCTATTCAAAGCTTATTAAGTTAGTGAACAATCTTATAATGCCTTCTTTAGCTTTATCTGATCTCAAGGAGAAAAAAGAAGAGAGAAAGATGAAGAAAAAGGTTGCTCTGGAAACTCCAGAGACCGAGAAGAAGATGAAGAAGCTGAAAGAAGCGAAGGAGGAAAATGATTCGGAGCTTAAGAAGAGTAAGAAGAAGCGGAAGGCGTCAGAAGAGGAGGAGAGGAGCGAGACAAGCTCGGAGCTTATTGAGCCTGACAAGAAGAAGAAAAAGAAAGCCAAGTTGGAGGTAGAGGATGGGGAAGATGAAGGGAAGAGTGAGGATCCTAATGCAATTTCGAAGTTTCGAATTTCCGAACCTCTTAGAGAGAAGCTGAAGTCGAAGGGTATTGAGTCCTTATTCCCAATCCAGGCCATGACTTTTGATACTATTCTTGATGGCTCTGATTTGGTTGGGCGCGCACGAACTGGTCAGGTATAACTTTTCCACCAAGCTTGGACTTCGATTATTGACTTCAAATATCATATAGAATTTTACTGTTGAATACGGTTTTAGTCTGATAAGAGCCATGCTATATTTATTATGAATGTTCAAAGTTGTTATGTGCTAAATGTGCTGCTATTGAAGTCACTATGAACTTTCTATTTTCTGGAATGTGCATTATGAAAATGATTTATGAAGGAAACAAAGCCTTGTAGGAGATGGCCTCATTTAGAGTTGATTCTACATTTGTCACATTACATTAGATGTATAAATAAATGGCATTCAAAGTTTTGTGAAATAAGTGAACCATCGTTTGTGATGGTTCCTTGAAATGTGTCTTTTTAACTAGCTCCTTAAGCTTGTTTGTAATTGTACAGGGCAAGACGCTGGCCTTTGTGTTGCCTATATTGGAGTCTATAACAAACGGTCTTGCAAAAGCAACAAGGAAGACTGGATATGGCAGGGCTCCGAGTGTTTTGGTACTTTTACCAACCAGGGAATTGGCTAAACAGGTATAGCTCTATGAACTTAAATCTCTAGACCTGAGATCTTTTTATATTGCCTATATTTAGTCTGTTAAGTTTATGATATTAACCTTTTGTTTGTAGGTGTTTGATGACTTTGAAGTTTATGGTGAGGCATTGGGGATGACATCATGCTGTTTATATGGAGGAGCACCTTACCACACCCAAGAGATGAAACTGAAGCGAGGGGTTGATATAGTTGTTGGGACACCTGGCCGTATTAAGGTAATATTTTCTTTTTGTTGCGCAGTTTAGTTAGTTTAAGGGATACCACTATGTTCTATAGTTTTCAATTTTTATTGTTTGATGTTTGACATCCCACTGTTGAAAATGATGACAGGATCACATTGAGAGGGGGAATATTAACCTAAGCTCATTGAAATTCCGAGTTCTTGATGAGGCTGATGAAATGCTCCGAATGGGTTTTGTTGATGATGTTGAGCTTATATTAGGTATGTGTTTTTGTATATTCTTTTAGTTATCTATTTATCCTTTTATTTTGGGTGATGGAAGGGTGTTTTTTCTTTAGGATTGTTGGAGAAGTAAAATACAATTGAACCGTGCACACAGGCAGAGCTGTATCTTTATATTTAATATTGACATTATTGATCCCTATGTGCATCACTCTAATTTGATTATAATTTAATTCTTCAGGCAAGGTAGAGGATGCAAATAAGGTTCAGACACTTCTCTTTAGTGCCACCTTGCCAGACTGGGTGAAGGGGGTATGTTTCTTAACTATTTGATGTATTGTACCATTTCTGGCAGCTCAAAGATTTTATCTTTAATAAATATGTGAAATTGGACATTATTCCCTTGTTTTCTGCTTCTGATCGAAGACCTTTGTAATTTTCAGATTTCTACACGGTTTCTTAAAACAAGTAAGAAGACTGTAGATCTTGTTGGTAACGAGAAAATGAAGGCTAGTACCAACGTTAGACATATTGTCTTGCCATGTTCCAAGTCAGCAAGGTCCCAGCTGATTCCAGATATCATTCGTTGTTACAGCAGGTCAGTTCTTAGTTTTAATCGACGGTTGCTGCTACAATTTATTTCCTTTGGATGATTTATCTGAGTAATTTCCTTCATTTGTCCTCTTTGTTGGATGGATATGATCCAGTGGTGGACGTACTATTATTTTCACTGAGACAAAGGATTCTGCTTCTGAACTTGCTGGTTTGTTGCCTGGATCCCGGGCTTTGCATGGGGACATACAGCAGGGTCAACGCGAGGTAGACTGTTTATAATAGACTATAGAGTACATCATTAATCCTTATATATCTGTAAAGCCAAGTGATTTTTATTGTTTGACTTTGACTGATTTGTGTTCTTGCAGGTCACCCTTAATGGGTTCCGGTCAGGCAAGTTCTTGACATTAGTGGCTACAAATGTAGCCGCACGTGGATTAGATATCAATGATGTGCAACTAATTATCCAGGTCTGTATTGATATTTCTGTTTTAGGATGTTTCTTGTATTCTTCATTCAGACCTGATTATTTATTAATGATTCGATTTCAGTGTGAGCCTCCACGTGATGTTGAAGCCTATATTCATCGGTCTGGAAGAACAGGAAGAGCAGGTATATGAAATTTTAGCTCTTCTATTTTGTTTTTGTTGGCGAGAATATGATAAGATACTAAGGCAGTTAATTTATGCTTCAGGCAATACTGGAGTTGCTGTCATGCTTTACGATCCCAAAAGGTCAAACATATCTAAGATAGAAAAAGAATCTGGGGTGAAATTTGAGCACATATCTGCTCCTCAGCCTGTTGATATTGCTAAATCTGCTGGTGCAGAGGCAGCAAAAAAAATTTTAGAAGTTTCTGACAGGTATACTTCGTGCTAGTTGTAATTTATCTGTCCTTTTTTTTAATATATATAGATATGTTGTCAGCCATATATAACCTGTATGACATTGCAGTGTAATTCCGGCCTTCACGACTGTTGCTCAGGAGCTTTTAGAAACATCCGATGTATCAGCAGTAGATCTACTTGCCAAGGCACTAGCCCAGATTGCTGTAAGTTCTCTTCCTCCAATTTGATGGACATTTGATTCTTGTCATATTACATATACACTCACTTTCTGGTGTTTGGAATAGATGAATAATTATTCAACTCTGGTTTCCATTTTTGGTTGAAAAGGCCTAATTTATTTCTTGATTTTTCAGGGTTATACGGAGATAAAGAGTAGATCCCTACTAACATCTATGGAGAACTATGTTACATTACAACTTGATGCTGGAAAGCCAATTTACTCATTTTCGTAAGTTCATGAAACTATCCTTATTTCCATTTTACTGTTTTATGTAACAGATACTGAGGTAGATTGTAACAAAGACAAGTAATTTTGTTCACTGCTAATTTAAGGTATTCATAGTCAATGATATCAATACCCAAAAAAAAAAAAAACACACACACACGCTCAACCCAAAAAAAAAAATCCAACGAGATAAACATAAAAGATGATAATTGTCATATAAGAATGACTTATTTATATGAAATCAAATATGAAATGTTAATACAATTCCTTCACTTGGTTTGAGGGATGTTTATATATGCACTATTAATTTCCATTTTCTTTTATTGAGCCATCTGAATCTGATTAATTCTTCCTGACCATTTCTTTTCTTGTATTAGATTTGTTTTTGGTGTCCTAAATAGATTCCTGCCTGAGGAAAAGGCTCAGTCAGTGCAAGGAATGACACTTACTGCTGATGGAATGGGTGCAGTATTTGATGTGCCAGAAGAAGACGTCCAAACATTTCTTGCTGGTAATTTTTTCTACTTCATGATTTAATTTGTCATTGAGTGGAGGCATTGACAGTATACTTTTCCGCCGTACCCTAGTTTTTAGTTTTCTTCCCTTTGCTGGTTTTCTAGGATGCTGGGATTCCTTATTTTTGCTCTAGATGCATTTGTTAATTATTTTTGGGTCAAAGTATTTACAGCTTTTCTTGCCTTCTGGTTCAGGTGCTGAAAATGCAGGCAATGTTAGGTTAGAGGTGTTGAAGAAAGAATTGCCACGTTTGCAAGAGAGGGACCTGTCAAGAGGGAGATTTGGTGGCGGTGGTGGAAGGGGTGGTTTTGGTGATAGAAATGGAGGCGGCGGTAGGTTTGGAGGCAGAGGTGGCAGAGGTGGCCGTGGTGGATTTTCTGATAGAAATAGGTTTTCTAATGGTTCGGGTGGTGGAAGAGGCCGCTTCAATAACAAGAAGTGGTGAAGGCCCTCCGAATTTTCCCCAAATTTAGCTAAATATGATTGGATATAGCAAGGGGAATGGCTTTCTGTGTAGGCAAAAGAACTCCTGAAGACGATGAAGAAAATTTTTAACATGAGCCTACTACTACTACTAATATTTATTCAATTTTGTGTGCTTTTCTGTAGTTTTTTTTCTTCTTCTTTTTAAATATGATCTATGTCTTGGGGGTTTTGCTTTCTTCCCCATTTTTCTTATGTTCTGCTGAAAATGTAAGAAAAATACATTCAATATGTGTAATTCTTTGCCTGCAACATAACAGGAAAAAAAAGAATATAAGAATATTCTAAGTATTTCCCTCTTTTTTTTTTTTGTTTGAGCAAGGAGTATTGCCCTCTTAAAATTTACTTTAAGAGAAATTAGATTTGGAAGTGATAAAATGACTATGAACCTTCACTCTTTTCGAAATTATTATCATATATTTATATTTTAGAGTTTCAATTTCAATAGGGTAAAAACCAAAAAGCTTGGGAAGAAGTTACCATTACTGTTCATTTCCATGCCATGCCCATCCAATTTCCACCTTTTTCTAATCCACTTCCCCTTTTATTCTTTTTTAGTTTTTATTTAATTTTTGTTGGAGTCAAATTAAAAACAAACTTCATGAGATAGAGACATAAGCACACGAGCTGTACCACTTTTCCTTTGAACTGATTTACTTTAATTTATGTTCAAAGTGAGACTTCCAGACAAGTCCGCACCCAACTAGAACTCTTGTTATTGTCATGAGTTTGAGTTATTCGATCTTGAAAGTTCAAAGAATACATCTGTTTTGAGTTTTTCAACTTCTTTCCTGTAATTTTCATTTCCCTATCATGGCTTGGTGCAGAAGGGGAAAGCTTGTAATTAACACCTTGCGCAACAGTTTCACTTCAAGCCCTGTTCTTCAAGATTCGTCTTCAGTGATCTCCCGTACCCTTCCTGGGTCTTCGATTTTATCCGCAAACAGAGCTAAGTTTTCTGGGTTCTCTTCATTTTCTTCTCTTTCACAAAGATTAGGATTATCTAATAAATATCAGTATTATAATCCATTTTCAAACGGCGCTAAGAGATTTTACTATGTCGATCGACGCCAAGTTTATCATTTTAGGCCCCGGGGTTCCCAAAAGTGGTTGTCAAATCCGAAGAATACGTTGATTGTTGTCTTGATTGGTTCTGGGGTCTTCATTACTGTATATTTTGGTAATTTAGAAACCGTTCCTTATACCAAGCGGAAACATCTTGTGCTTTTGTCTAAAGAATTGGAGAAAAGGTTAGGAGAGAGTGAATTTAACCAAATTATAGATGCTAATAAGGGAAAGGTTTTGCCTCCGATACACCCGGACAGCGTGAGAGTGAGATTGATAGCTAAAGACATTATTGAATCATTGAAAAGAGGGTTTAGCCATGATCAAGTATGGAGTGATTTGGCCTATGTCTCGCAGGACATCTCATTAGGGCGTGAGAGTGCTCATCCTCATGACACAATGACGGCATTAAGTGGGGAAGGAGACTTGGAGGTTAAATGGTCCCGCGAAGACGAGATTCTTGATGACAAGTGGATTCAGCAAAATAGAAAGAAGAATCAACAGAGAGGGAACACTTCTCATTTGGATGGAGTGAATTGGGAAGTTGTTGTAATCAATGATCCTATGGTTAATGCTTTTTGTTTGCCTGGTGGGAAGATTGTGGTGTTTACCGGGTTGCTTAAGCATTTTAATACTGATGCCGAGATAGCAACAATAATTGGACATGAGGTATTGATTGATTACTTATATCACTTTAGGATTGTTATTTGTTTTGCTTGCAGGATTTACATCTTTCATTGTGTTTATTATCTCATTAGGTTGGGCATGCAGTGGCTCGACATGCAGCTGAAGGAATGACAAAGAATTTTTGGCTTACCATCATTCAAATAATACTTTATCAGTTCGTTATGCCTGATTTGGTCAACACAATGTCATCGCTCCTCTTGCGGCTCCCTTTCTCTCGGAAGTAAGTTAACTACATTTGTTCTTTTGATAAGTATCAATTGAAATATATTGTGCCTAAGGAGAGTTGGAGTTTTATTTAGAAGGACTAAGAAACATGAGTTACCTTTGAAAATCTATTGCCATGGTATAATTCGAACGGGTTGGTGATTGCTTTGGTGGAAGAATGTTATTGGAAAGCATATATGTTACTAATATCTAAGCCAACATTAATGCATGTTACTCTTCCGAGTTTGTGTATACATACATACGTACGTACGTAATTTCATGTTATAATGGGAAATATACAGTATGTTTTGACCTCTTTATCTGTCATAATAAATGGACACTGCACAAAATTTTGAACTTTTTTATTCTTTAAATATTCCTATTTACTTCTTCCTGTGCCTCATGCTGCATCTGCGATGCCTTTGGTTGTGATTATACTTCAAAAAGTAACCAAGTAGAGCAATGTGTCAATGAAGTTTAATCCCTTTTAATACCTACTAGAATCTCTTTTGGATTTGTTAGATCCCTGTTTCTTCAAGTATATCAACTTTCATATCTACGTTGTAGCATATCAATTGCCCTAGGAAGTAAGATCTGAGAATTAAGTGGGTTTAAAATGAAACATGCTTATATGAAAGGGTTGCTTAACATCAATGCTGTACTCCCTAGTCTAATCAAGCATGCAAATGACTGAGTTTTGAAAATAAAACCAGTTTTGAACTGTTACCAAACAGATTATTAATGGTTTTTGTGCAGTATCAGAGTTTCTCAGTTTGATTAGAGGCAAGGTCTTGTGGCCTTGGGCGAGTTTAACTTTTTGTAATTTGGGTTTCCTTTAACTCGTAACAATAGAAATGATTATTTGTCAGGGATGGCTTTGGCTGAATTGTGGTTATGAACAATATTGAAACAACATGAAAATGCCCCTTTAAACTTTCCGAGCTTCCATTCTGTTATACTGATTTGTACATTTGGTCAATAACATGATACGGCTTTATCCCCTGGAAAAATGAAGCGTCCACTAGAAATCCGATAGCTATTGACAGAGTTGGACTTTTTGAAGCTTCCAGCTTTACAAAGGGACTTATTTTTGCTTGATTTGATTCCTTTTCTGAAATATAGTAGATCTTAGCTACTTAATCTTGACATTCATCTGTCAGTTTTTATAGGCTCAAAGTTTAAATTGTTTCTCCACTGCTCAACTATGAAATTTGATGTGCTTTAAATGTCATTCCAATACTCTTCACTGTGCTTACCATCGATTCTTATCATCTTGGCAGGATGGAAATCGAAGCAGATTACATTGGGCTGTTGTTGATGGCCTCTGCTGGCTATGATCCCCGAGTTGCTCCCAAAGTGTTTGAGAAGTTAGGAAAGGTTGGGAAGGATTCAGCACTGAACGATTATCTCTCCACGCATCCATCTGGGAGAAGAAGAGCTCAATTGCTGTCTCAAGCTCAAGTAATGGAAGAAGCACTCATGATCTACCGCGAGGCTATAGCAGGACGTGGGGTTGAAGGTTTTCTTTAGTATTGCATTAATTCTACCACCAATGCTACTCTCTCTTTCTGCAGTGCACTTTTATTGTATTCCTTGCATTCATCTTACTCAACAAATTTTATTTCTGATCATCATATTAATGTTCAATACAGATTTCAATTTGGGTTCTTTCCAATGGAAATTTCTTTGAGCAATAATAAGTGTAATTATTATTATGATGTCAGATAATGTGTTTCTAGACTATTATGTTTTGGGCATTTGCTGTCTGAATTCTCAAGACAGACAAAAACTCCGGGAATCACGTTTTTAACAAGGAATGAGTTATAGATACATTTTCCCTTCTGTGATTGGCTGATCATTTAAAGATCTAAACTTTACCAGAAATTTGTAGCGCGAGTAATCAAAACCAAGTTGCTTAAGACCTTCTGAAAATCCCAAGAGTTCAGCAAGAGAGAAAGGGAAAGGGAAAATCATGGGCCAACTAGTCGCAGTTTAAGCTGTCAAACGTCGTTCATTTCTCCCGCCTATTTTAGTTACTTGGCTTAGCGACTGATTCTCTTAACCATGCTGGAACCTAAATGGGCAACGCTCAAAAGTACTATTTCACGCTTGATCGAAGAATGCAGGAGTCTAAAAGAGCTCAAACAGATTCATGCCCACATCGTAACTTCTCCAAAGCTAACCCAAAAGCATCAAGATTTCCTCGTTACTCGCCTCCTGTTCGTTTCTGCGCTCTCAGACTTCGCTTCTCTTTGCTACGCGACCAAGGTTTTCAATTACATAAAGAGCCCAACGCTCTCGGTATATAACATCATGATCAGAGCCTTTGCTACCAAAAAAAGCGACCCTAATGGTGAGAATGTTTTTCAGTCTATGAATCTTTTCAAGCAAATGGTTTTGAGTGGCATTTCACCGGATTGCATCACGTTTCCTTTTCTTATAAAGGAATGCAGTAGGAGAGTTGATAGCTGTATAGGGTGTAGCATTCATGGAACAGCCATTAAATTTGGGTGGGTTGGCGACCTTTACGTTCAAAATTCTTTGATAAATTTTTATTCTGAATGTGGGTTTATGAATAGTGCAAGGAAGTTGTTTGATGAAATGCTGAATAGGGATGTTGTTTCTTGGAATTCGATGATTATTGGGTACTTGAGATGTGGGAATCTTGATACGGCATTAGAATTGTTTACAAGCATGGAGAAGAGGAATATTATCACTTGGAATTCGATGATAACAGGTTTTGTTCAGGGTGGCAGGGGAAAAGAGGCCTTGCAGTTGTTCAATGAAATGCAGAATTTAAGTACTGATAATGTTAAACCAGATAAAATTACAATGGCTAGTTTACTTTCAGCTTGTGCTTACCTTGGCGCTATTGATCATGGGAAATGGATTCATAGTTACTTGAGGAGAAGCGGCATTGAATGTGATGTGGTGATTGGAACAGCATTAGTTGATATGTATGGTAAATGCGGTAGTGTGGAGAGGGCATATGATGTTTTTAAAGAGATGCCTAAAAGGGATACCTTGGCGTGGACTGCTATGATTTCTGCATTCGCACTTCATGGCTATAGTAAGGAAGCCTTTGAGACCTTTGAAGAGATGAAAGCTGTGGGGGTGAAGCCTAACCATGTTACATTTGTTGGGTTATTGTCAGCTTGTGCTCATTCTGGCTTGGTAGAGAAAGGTCGCTGGTATTTTGATATGATGAGGTGTGTTTATTCAATAGAGCCCCAGCTGCACCACTATGCTTGCATGGTTGACGTCCTCAGCCGGACAGGGTTATTTGAAGAGGTAGAAGAGCTTGTTAGAAGTATGCCAATCGAGCCAGATGTGTTTGTGTGGGGAGCGGTACTTGGAGGCTGTAAGATTCGTGGAAATTTAGAACTAGGAGAGAGGGTGGCACGGCATTTGATTGATTTGGAGCCGATGAACCATGCTTTTTATATTAACTTGTGTGATATATATGCTAAAGCTGGTAGATTTGATGATGTGAAGAGAATTAGAGCCTTAATGAAAGAACTAGGTATAAGAAAAGAAGTTGCCGGCTGTAGCATGATTGAAGTTGATGGGGTTGTTGTAGAATTCTCAGTTAAAGGGTCGCCTGAGCTAGTGATGGACAAGATAAGGCCGATCTTAAATTTTTTGAGTAATGAGATAAAGGGTGAAGGTAACATGCATTACTGTGATGAGGCATTATTGGATACACATAATCGATGATTATACTGCATATTATTCTTTGGTTTTTCTCTAATTTTTCATAGTCGGGTAAAAATGGAACTAAGATCTGCGGTGGCTATACCGTTCAAGGGAAGCAAAGGCAACCGGTATCATGACAAAGAAAAACAGAGAAGGTAAAGATCTCTCTTTGATAGGAATCTTAAATTGAGAAAATGAAGTACTAATTGCTTTTGCCTCCTTAACTTGCTACTATATTCTGAAAGCAAATGACTTCAATCAATTTACGAATTGATTTTCTACAGTTTTCTAAAAGAAACATGTAATATAGCTTCTTGTTGCAAACGAAGGGATGTTCTGGATCTTTAAGAAATTGTTTAAGAAATTAGATCACCATTGTATAATATTACCTGAAAAAACTTGAGACTGTGTTTAATTATTTTGGAAAGAATCAGTGGAAAATATTTTACTCTTTCTTCTGTTGTGTAGATTGTGTAGTTATGTTTATCCAGATGGTGTCAGGGCCAATATTATTCCAGAATCAAGACCAACCAAATCATCAAATGTGGACAAAGGTCAAAGATTTCATCCTAGCCACTTGGGACCACTTGAGATATAAAATTTGTTGTTGACAAAAAATATCTCTTTCCTACAAAAGCAAAGAATTTTTAAAATGACAGACTGCCAAAGGTCTGATGACCGTGGCATTCACGGCCTACGGCAGTCGTTCTCCTTCATATTTACTTGATTTCTAATCAGGTTATCAAGATATAGTACATCAGAACGGGTTATTCACTTCTGAGCTCCTTTTTACTTCCTCACCATGGGCGTCGTGTTCCTGTCTTCTGCCGTTATCTTACTTCTTGTTGCCTTGTTCATTTCAACCTCTTTTGTTCTAGCTGTGGTGGGAGCGTTGACATTTGTTCTGATAACATTCACAGCTTTATACTCATCGCTTCATGTTACAGAATTAGTCTCAAAGGACAAACGACCTCCCGTAGACGGTCTTGTGTTACATCTTCTTGTGCACTTCAGTAGACTTTTTGATTACCAAACATCCCTTGCCAAGAAACACAGCACTTTCCGACTGATTATGCCATTTCGAACTGAGGTTTTTACTGCTGATCCAGCTAATGTTGAATATATTTTAAGAACCAACTTCCCTAATTATGGAAGGGTATGAATCTTTTTCATTTTCCTTTTAAGTTTTATTCTCTTGCTTTTCTATTAGCATGTGAAATTTGGTGTTGGGGTATACAGGGTAGCCACAGTGAGATACTGGGAGATCTCTTCGGTGATGGTATCTTTGCAGTAGATGGAGAGAAATGGCGCCATCAACGGAAGCTTGCAAGCTATGAATTCTCAACCAAAAATTTGAGAGAATACAGTACTGCTGTATTTCGGGAAAGTGCAACAAAATTGGTTTCAAAAGTTTCTATTATGGCAGTAGCGAAGCACGCAATGGATTTGCAGGTTCTTATCTTGCTTTTAACTTTAGAACACTGCAAACTTTGGTAGAATTTACATTCTTAAATTGTTTTCAGGCAATTAGATCAATCATTTAGATACCTGGCAGAAAAAAATAAGGTAATTTCTTCAGTTCCTTTGGAGTCTTTTGCAGTTGAAAAGGACTTTCAATTGGAATTTAAAACTTTTTTGAGTACTTGAGAAAAGATGGGAAAAGGGGGAAAACTGTAAAAGTGGGTTTGCTAGTAGTTCTTCTTTAGTGTAAGTCACAGCATAAAGATTTAGGTCTAGAATTGATTTTTCTTTCTATGCTTAATTTTTACATTCTTTCCAGGATATGTTTATGAAATCAACTTTAGATTCAATTTTCAAGGTGGGATTTGGAGTTGAGTTGGATACATTGTCTGCCTCAGATGAGTTTGGAAACCGATTCACCAAGGCTTTTGATGACTCCAATGTTATTGTGTTTCGGAGGTATGTTGACATGTTCTGGAGAGTTAAAAGGTTCCTTAATATAGGTTTGGAAGCTGCTCTTAAGAGAAACATCAAAATCGTTGATGACTTCATTTTTGAATTGATTCGTTGCAAGAGGGAGCAGATGAAAAATGAAAAGCTTGTGGTTAGTAATTCACCATTAATAATTAATACTTATGAAGCTTTTCTTTCTTGAGCATTTAATTTTTAAATTGTTTCCTGATTGGGCAGAAAGGAGATATATTGTCAAGGTTTTTGATGGAGAGCGAGAAGGATCCTGTAAACATGACTGATAAATACTTGAGAGATATTATTCTCAGTTTCATAATAGCTGGCAAAGACACGACAGCAAACACTCTCACTTGGTTCTTTTACTTGCTCTGCAAACATCCTCTTGTTCAGGAGAAGATTGCACGGGAGGTCACGAAAGCAACTCAAGCCAAGGATAACATATGTCCTGATGAATTTTCAAGTTTGATGACAGAGGAAGCATTAGAAAGAATGCAGTATCTTCATGCGGCATTAACTGAAACTCTCCGACTCTATCCAGCTGTTGCATCGGTAATATCTGGTTCCTCTTTGTAATTTCTGTGGAAAATGCAACTTGATTTTATTTTTCAGTAAGGCACATTGTGATATAGTGAAAGTCTACTATTTTGTGGCATGTTTCTGGAAAAAACATTCATCTGCTTGTATTCCTGATGATGCAGGATGGTAAAATGTCAGTAGAGGATGATGTGCTCCCTGATGGGTATCTAGTAAAGAAGGGAGATTCGATTAGTTACATGCCTTATGCCATGGGAAGAATGACGTATATTTGGGGAGAAGATGCTGAGGAATATCGGCCGGAAAGATGGCTTGAGAATGGCATTTTCCAACCAGAGAGTCCTTTTAAGTTCACCGCATTTCAGGTAACATTTTTGCTTTAAATTGAAGTATATTTCTTGACAGTCTCAATTTTGTTTGGTACATAAGAGCAGTCCAAGACCACTTTAGCTAACAGTGGCCCTAGGCCTGGACGCACCCGGGATTTAACTGGAACTGTGATTTATTGTTTAGGCCGGTCCTCGCATATGCTTGGGGAAGGAATTTGCATACAGGCAAATGAAAATTTTGGCTGCTGTTCTCCTCTACTTGTTCCAGTTCAGACTTGAGGATGAGAGCAAGGAAGCTACATATCAAACTATGTTCACCCTTCACATGGCTGAAGGGCTCAAAGTTTATGCATTTCCTAGGGCTTAACTATAATGTACTTCTGACTTTGGGCGCTGTAGCCTTTTTGGCCCACTCTTTTTTGGATTTGGCCTTACAAGCTAGCTAGAACCATAATACAAGCTATGATAGCATTGCATCACACTGAGAATCACTCTTTTTCCTTTTATTCTAGACATTTTTATTCTATGTGATTTAGTCCATCATACATTTTATTCTACACAATTTAATACTTGAACTTTATTTCTTTTATCTTTTTATTATTTTTTCACCTATTATTAACAACCAAAAGAGCCATTGATCATGGTGGAAAATGTGATTAATTTGGTTATAGTTTGAAATCATACTCGATATAGTATGTATACTATCCATATGACCATATCTATAACCCACGTTTTAGCAATAGAATAATTTGAAAAGGAAAGAAAAGGGATTTGCTTCTTGTTGAATATATATTCAATCTGCCAGCCATTTATATGGATTTTCTATCTGACAGAAAAGAATTTCTCGGAACAAACTTCATTGTTATTATTTATTTTTTTAAAAGATATGTATATCTTGATATCTAATTCAATGATTCATGTCCTCAACATGTACTTGAATTATTATAATAAAAAAGTACATGATAATAATAATCTAAAACTAGAAAGTAAGACAAAAGATCCTTATAAATATAATTGAGTTGAATATGTATCAGAATCCCAATTAATAAAAAAAAAATGATAGCTCCTATTTGTGTTGGGACGTGATCATGATATTCCCTCTTGGATAAATGTGTATCATACCCATTACCCACTAATGTCTTCAAATAAACAATATTTATTATATTAAAATAATCGATCTCTGATTTGGTATTTGCTTTGCTGCTCCATTAAATTTATCTAGAACATGAAATCTGCATGACTCATCATAATGTAGTGTACGACTTGACTTTTAAAAGAAGTCGAGACTATAGAATTTCAAGCATCCTGAGTTATTTTATATATTGAGCTGATATGTTCTTGATATGTTCTTATTACTTTGATTATTGTTGTTATTATTATTAATGGCAAATTATATAATACACCGTCGGTGGAGTTTAGCAGACTACACAAGCGGGTCTTAAAGGGTGACATGTGTCCCTTAGGGACTAGATTGAAATATTTAAACCTTAATTAATTGAAAAAATGGGCATGTGTCAACTCCACAACCCGCTTGTGGAGTCAAAAATTTACACCCCCGATGTATCATATAATAACCCATTATTAATTAATAGATAAAAATCAGTTTCTGATACAGAGAGAGATTGTATCGTTCAATGGGTTGGCCGTTGGCGCAAATACCAAAAGCTTGAAATTGTGATGGAAAACACTAAATTTTGAAATTATTATGGTCCTTCGTTGGTAGGCTAGGCTATATGTTAAGTTCATGGATTCATGTAATATTAATTTAGACTTCTTTTATTATTATTATTAATTAATAAAAGAATGGACGGTTTATCCTAATTTTAAAAATGGCTTAATGTACTTTTTCATCTTTGAACCAAATAGGTCATTGGGCTTCAATTTTGATCAATTAGACCCTTGAACTCTCAAATTTGGTCAAATAAACCCTTTTGATGTGAGAAAAAGTCAGACCAACATCTCGCGTGGCTTGAAAATACCACGTCAACTTAGGGTAAATCTTCTAGAAAAGGGAAAAAAATCTGAAATCATTTTCAGAAAAGTTATTTTCATGTCATTGGCCTTTTTTTTTTTTTTTTCATTTTCAACAAATTTACTCTAAATTGACATGCATTTTCATACCATGTGGCATGTTGGCGTGGTTTTTCCTAATGGTAGAAGAACTTATATGGCCAAAATTAGATTTTTGGAGCTTGATTAGCCAAAATTGAAGTTCGGAAGCTTACTTGATATTTTTTCAATAAGCTTTTCAAAAAATCTATAGACAAGAGAAAAAAATTAGAGATTGCCTTACAAACTCAAAGTTTGAGTTGCTTTAATCCTTTATGCCTTTTGCAACCTTTATTACATCACATTCTACACATAAAGACAGAGAGAACAAACATAAATGTATGGACCCGAAAGAAATGCAATATTCAAAGGGAAAAAAAGGCCTAAAATCTTTTATTTTTCTTAAAGTACCTTTATCCTTCATCAGGCCGAAAAAGAATAGTACTACTAGTACTAATAATTACAAACCAGACGTTTTTTCATTTCAATATGGATCAAAATGCAAACCAACGGAAGAAATCAAAGGCAATCCCCTGGATTCCTTAATTATGATTTTCACGATACGACCGTGAACCACTTCAATTTTGTGAAGTCTCTTGTATCCCACTGTCGTCCCTTCCACTACTTTTTTGCCATCTACATAGATTTCATGTCTTATAATCCTTTGCCCAAGCCCAATTGCTTCTTGAATTCTCACCACATTGAATCTCAATCCTTCGTCATTTTCCACTTTAATTTCAACCCAATGTTGCTTTTTTTTGTCACCATCATCATCTCTTGGTGCCCAATATGTCCAAAGATGGTCACTATCTAACACATTCTCGGGACCAAATCCGCCACCTTTTCCTCCTCTTTGGCTACTTGCTTTTATCAAGCTTTTCTGTGCCAAATTGGTGGCAAAGATTGTGTCAATTGCAGTTCTAAACTCTTTTAATCTATGAACATCTGTCTCAGATATAAGCCCTGTTGTGTTGGGTGGAACATTGAGTAACATGACACAATTTCTTCCTACTGAATTGTAGTAAATCTCTAAGAGTTCACTTAACTTCTTTGGTGACTCTGATTTATGCCAAAACCATCCTTTTCTGATTGAAACATCGCATTCTGGCGGCAACCAATTTGTCCCCTTTGGATCACCCGTATTAAGATAGCTGCATTATTGAAAACCCATTGAAATTATTAAGCTCACATGGATGATGAATCACTTTATTTATGATAGACAAAGTCCTGTCATGGAATACAGCTACTAATCAGTTCAATTAAATTTTGTTTGGTGAACTGCAAAAGGGCTAATTAGCCATTTGCCCCCTAAACTATGGGGCTAAGGATACTTTTTCCCTTAAATTATAGTTGAGAAAATTTGCTCCCTGAACTTTCAAAATTCAGGACAATTTATCCATACATTAGTGGTAAAATTGTCCTCGACTTGGAAAGTTCAGAGGGTAAGTTATCCTGAATTCGAAAATTCAAAGGAAAAGTTGTCGCGATTTGGAGTTCATAGGGCAAAATGTCTTTAGTGTTATAGTTCAGCATGCAAAAAGACTAATAAGCCATTGCAAAAGAACAATCTACTTTTTAACAGCTAAATAAGTAATTACTCCCTCCATTACAATTTATCTATCGTTTTAGCACAATGCACATAGATTTAGGAATCATTAACCGTTGATAAATTTCTGTAAAAAAAAAAACAGTTGATAAATTTCAAAGAAGAAACCCTTAAATGACTATATTGTCCTTTAATTAATACTTACATATTTTGAATGACAATCTCTCTCCATAGAGGTAATAGTGGTAAAAGTGCAATTAATGATGTTTTGGAATCCTAATTAAAGCGACAGATATTGCGGAAATTTTTTTTTTGGCTAAAGCGTTAATTTGGAGTAATAACTTCCCTATATACACCTTAATTAAGTAGGTGTTGTAAACCAAAAACCTAAATATTGCTTGTTCTTTTGTATAATCAAGCAAAAAATTATTTGGAGTATGATATGATCATATGATAAACCAAAAAAGGAAAGTATCTTTTTCTTCAAACGATTAACAGATATAGAAATAATAAAGAATATATTATCCTTGTATAGTTTGGAGTGATGAATAGATAGTTATAGATGGGAAAATTTCTTACTCAACAATGCTGGCGTTTCCGATTGACAGCAAGGTAGAGTTGATGGTAGACCAGCTGGTGTTTCCGGCGAATCCTTGCTCATTTCCGACCCATCTCACATCGGGACCGGCATCGGAAAATATATTGATTGAACTCTGCAACTCTCTCACCATTGCAAACCAATCTTCAAAGTAATATGACATGTTCTTCGCATTTGTGCCCTTTGCTCCATCAAACCATATCTCCTTAACACTTCCATATCTGTCAAATATTGCATGCAATATTATTATGAAGATTAAATTTAAAAAAAGAAGATCAATAAAGTAAAAAAAAAAGATTTTTTTTTAATCTTAATTACTTGGTAAGAAGCTCTTGCAACTGAGCTAGGTAGTATTCATTGTACTGCAAATCATGTCCATATCTCCGATCATGGCGATCCCAAGGTGACAAGTATAATCCGGCGTCAATATTACCGCCGCCGTGAACTTTAACGGCGGTGACGAACTCTTTCACGACGTCACCCTGCCCATTCTTCCAAGGACTCGATAAAACAGAGTGCTCTGTATATTTGGAAGGCCACAAGCAAAAGCCGTCATGGTGTTTTGCAGTGAGGATCATGAGAGAAACCCCTGCCTCCGCCGCCGTCGTAACCCATTGCTTGGCGTCAAAACCTACGGGGTTGAAGATGGCGGGGTTTTCTTTTCCGGTGCCCCACTCGGAGTCTGTGAAAGTGTTGACACCGAAATGCAGGAACATTATGAGTTCCCTTTGTTGCCATTTCAATTGGGAAAACGTTGGGAGTGGTAGGATTGGAAGTGGGGGTGTTGGGATTTGTTCACGATGAGAAATGGCCGATTTTGACAGTCGAAGTAGGATTATACATATTATGGATACAGAAAAATGGAATTTAGACACCATTTTTATGATGGGGTGTTTCTTTTTTCTTTTTTTTCCTTGCCTTCCCTACTACTATTGTCTATGATCTTTAGTGCTGAAAAGATAGATAAGCATAAGCATAAAGGATGAAATGAGATGATATATAAGGGAATGTGACCAAACAAAAGGAGAAAGTGGGGAGGGAGATTCTCTGACAAAAGAGAGAAAGTGAGAATGCTTTTTGAGTCGGATTTTGTTTGATTCATCTTTAGTAAGAGAGGTTTTCGTAGGTGTGAAAATGTTGAGACATTCACGGGTTGCATTGGCTTTTTCCATTTCAGGTCGTGTGATATGAGCAACTTAGTATTGGTGTTTAGTGATTTCCCATTTTCCAAGAAACTCTTTCTTACTAGGAAGAAAAATTAGAATAAGAATGGGCCTTCGACCCTTGGGGTTGGATTGGTAGCTTTGGCAGTTGGCAGCCCTTTTAACTTGCTGAAACGCCGACCGAACCCACCTTAAAAGGGCCCAATTATAAGGAATCAATTGTATTTTCGGCCGGTGGCCGGCCAAATGGAATTTTCATTTTCATATGGGCTTTTTACTTGCACATGCGCAAATTAAGATGAATTGTTATTTTTTTTTTATTTTATTTAAAGATTGTCTGGTGGACATCATCAATCCAAGGGTTTTCAGACCCGCTCTCTCTTAAATCCCCGGGAATTCTATGGCAAGAGACATATCTACGGGCAGTAGTATCACTTACTAAGAGTGGATCTTAACACAGGACAAACAAGAGTTTTGATTGAAAATTTTGTGTTTACTCAAACTCAAACTCAGACCCATGATGACCACACGTACAGAAACCTTATACTCGACTTTCTAACCACCAAACCACCCCGCATGGGCAAGATGAATTGTTAATTTAGTATGGTGAATGTGAACTTCCTCCGACCCTGATTTAGGATTTGGCAAGATGAATAGTTAATTTAGTATGGTGAATGTGGACTTCCTCCAACCCTGATTTATGATTTGATTAATAATATTTAATGATCTTTTTCTTAAAAAAAAAATTTATTGTTTCCGTCTTAATAGTTGTGCCTCGGTTGCCGACTGCAACATTGAATACCTGACGCTGGCTTGCTTCATCTGACTCATTTACACTTCCATTTAAACTCTCGCCAAGAAGCCAAACCTGATTGAAAATCGGCAAGGCAACCAATAGAAGCTCGAACCAAAATCACTAGCACATTCTCACATTATCTCTCGCGCCCTTCAACCAAAACTAGATGGATCCTATTCCTCTCCCTCTACTTGAGCTTAATAAGCAATACTCGCTTTCCAAAATCATCACCATTTTCCTCTCTCCCAAAAACCTTCCAATTTCTACCCTTATTCTTGTATTAATGTCCATTGAAGGTTTCTTTTTCTTCCAAATATGGCAACCCTTTTTCAATTTCCTCTTATTATCTTCTTTCCTTCTTCTTATTTTTTTTGCCCTAATAAGATCCTTATTAGCCTCCAAGTCTCCGCCCATCTATCTTGTAGATTTCTCATGTTTCAAACCATCAAACGATTGCAAAGTTCCTTCCTCTTACTTCGTCGAACATGCCTCCATGATTGAATCTTTCGACACTAAAAGTGTAGAGTTCATGGCTAAAGTTCTCTTTTCTTCGGGACTAAGTGAAGAAACTTATCTTCCTCCTGCCTTACACTCCATTCCTCCCAAAACCCATCACCAAGAATCCATTAAAGAAGCCGAAATGGTTCTTTTTCCTATAATCGATGATCTTTTATCCAAAACAAAACTATCTCCTCAAGAAATCGATATTCTTATTGTAAACTGTAGTGGGTTTTGTCCTTCACCTTCCCTTTCATCCATCATCATCAACAAATACTCCATGAGAAGTGGTATTAAGAGCTTTAATCTCTCTGGTATGGGATGCAGTGCTGGAGCCATTGCCATTGATTTAGCTCAAAATCTTCTCAAAACCAATAAAAACTCTTACGCCATTGTTCTTAGCACCGAAATATTGTCTTCGGGTTGGTATTCGGGTCAAGAGAAATCTATGTTGCTCCTTAATTGCCTTTTCAGAATGGGAAGCGCCGCAATCTTGCTCACGAACAAAAAAGAAGCAAAAACTTCGTCGAAATATAAGCTTTTTCACAGTCTAAGAACCCAAAGAGCATTCGTCGACAAAGCTTACTTCGCCGCCATTCGTGAAGAAGACTCTTGTGGGAAACTTGGGGTGACGTTTAAAAAAGATGTACTTCAAGCCGTAAGTGAAACTCTCAAGTCTCACATAACAATCCTCGGTTCACAAATCTTGCCTTTTTCGGAAAAACTTCGGCATGTTGTTTCCAAATTTAGTAAGAAATTTAATTTCAATTACAAATCAGGGGAAATTATTTACATGCCAAGTTTTAAGACTGTGATTCAACATTTTTGTTTGCCAACTTCGGGACAGGCTTTAATAAAAGAGATAGCGAAAGGGTTGAAGTTTGATGAGAGAGACATGGAAGCTGCTTTAATGACTCTTCATAGGTTTGGGAACCAGTCGTCTTCGTCGTTGTGGTATGAGTTGGCTTACATGGAGGCTAAGGAAAAAGTGAAGAAAGGTGATAAGGTTTGGTTACTGGGTTTGGGAACTGGTCCGAAATGTAATAGTACGGTTTGGGAGTGTTTGAGGCCCATAATTGGGGAGTCCAAGAACAACAACAACCCATGGGGAGATTGTATTCACATGTATCCTCTTCAGGCCTTTTCTTCCTAGTGTCCAATCCTCATAAATAGTTTTCTTGATTTTTAAAGTTGATTTCGTGGTCAATTAGTTAATCCGATTTAAGCAGTGTATGGTCAATTAGTTGATTTCGAGGGAAGTTAATTTATCTGGTCAAAAAAAAATTTCTAATTTAGGGAAGAATTTTTCAATTAATGCATACTTACATTGAATTTTACAAAACACAATCTAATTGCATATTCTTTCTATTTATAACACGGACTATTACTCCCATTACACCATTCATTCATGGTCCTTATCAATAAAATTGTGACAATTCATTTTTTTATTCTACAATTACTAAAATCTTACAAATTAATGTTCTAAATTTATCCCATAAATATCATTTAGTGAAATTTTAGGCTAAGTCTGATTTAAAATTTATGCCAAAATTTTAAAAATATTTTTAAATTATCACAATTTTATTGATTGGCAACGTAGAAAATGTGGTAGGACTAGTATTATTTATCATTTACAAAACATATACTCCCTCAGTTTTTAATTAGATGTCCACTATTGGTCAACTGACACTAAACTTTGACTATTGTTTATAAAAAAATATGTAAAATTTAATTTTAAAAAAATATGTGCTAAAATGTTTATAAGTGTTATTTTTAAAAATGATTTTGTTTTATATATTTTTTATAAACAATGATCAAAGTTTAGTTTTATTGATCAAGATGAATATCTAATTGGGGACGGAGGAAGTAGCTAATTTGAAACGGAATGAGTAATTAATCTAGCAAATTAAGTTTTGTGGCTTGAGCTCTTCTTTGGTAATCTCTCCAAGAGAAAACTCTTGTTTTACCAGTTCACATGTTTCAAGGAGGGGAAAAATCTTGTTTGTATGCAGAGCTTCTAATTGGGTTCATTTATTGATTGCGAGATTTGGAGTCAAACTAGACAGCTCGAAGTTGGTGAGAACTTAAAAAAGCGTGCTGGATTTTTGACAATAGTGCTTTCTTTCAATCAATGAATATAAATGTAACTTGTAACTTGTTCCCTCTTGAGCCTAAGGTCATTTACACCCGCTCAATATCCCGATAGCTCTGAGGTTCTTAAAAAGATAAGGCAAAGAGGCAGAGAGAAAGACAGAAAAGCTCTCAACTTTTTTCCCTGCTTTTTTGTTATATGGCCCTAAAACTTCATCCCAAGTTGTTCAAGATATGCTTAATTCCTAGTTCTATAGTAGGAGTACAATATTTGAAGTAAGACAATTATATACTCCCCCTGTTACTTTTTAATTGTCCCTTTTTGGTCAAACAACTTCAACTTTAACTAGGGGCGTATTTAGGGGGAGCAGGCAGGGGCCATGACCCCCCTAAGTTGGTAAAATTTTCATTTAGTCCTTGTAAGTTTTCATGTAAAATAGGAAAATTGTATATTTGGCCCCTCTAATTGGTGAAATTATCTTTAAAGACATAAATTTCAATGTGAAATGAGGAATTTTTTATTTAACCCCCACAATATTTTACAAAATAATCCTTATATTGTAACAATTTTATTACTTATATATTAAATTTATGGCATTAACATTCTTCAATTGTAATCATTGTTAAATTTTTTTTTTGGCAAAAACTATATTATTGTATTTGATTATATCGCCCCCCCAAAGCAAGAATCCTGGGTTCGCCCCTGATTTTAACCATTAGTTAAAAGAAAAATATGTAAAACTAAAATTTCAAAAAATATATATACTTTGAAAAGCTTGTGTTTCAAAGTTTATGAGTATAATTTTAAAATTTTATTTTGATTTATATATATATATTTAGAAGATGGCCAAAGTTAAATTTATTTGACATGACAATTAAAAAGGAACAGGGGAGTAATACAAGTTCAGAGGTAGAAATTCAATAAACAAAATGCTTAATTAATTTCTTGGAGCTGTGTTCAGGCAATCTGATCAAATCCACCTCCAAATGGATTGATTTGTTATCTATTCTGCCATGTTCCAACCAACCAAATTTATTTCTCTGACAAATTCCAATAAAAAAGTTTAAAAATACTACTATTATTACTATTATTAAAAGAGCTAGTGGTAATTCATTTCTTCGGAAGAGTTTGATTGATGCGGTTGACTTTGGTCTCCTTGCAAGTTGCAATCAATTGGAGTCTAATTCTGGGTTTGATATCGTTTTTTGTCAACGTAGAAAGTGTAGTGTAACTACTAGTGTATAATTAATGACACAGGTGGACATCTTAATTAATTTTCCACCCACTCATCGACGATCTGTGTCATACACAATGAGGCAAAATAGTCATTTTATAACTTGCTTGAGTTTAAAGTATGGGATCGATTGGAAGTTTTAAGAATGGGTGACAATTGACAAACATCATTTCCTTTTGTCGAACGGCATTTTTGGTGCATGCTGTGCTTAATCTCGTGTCTCCGCCACACGCCACTCAAGGACAAATTATTAGTAGTAGATAAAATTGTGATAACTTGAACTTGTAAAATTTGGGTACAAGTTTTTGTCTCAAATTTACTTAATTGAGAGATATAAATGGTTCAATAATTGTATAAAATTTTCAAGGATAAGGCAATTTTAGTAATCCCTGATCATATTTGATGTGATGGAAATGCTTTATGTAAGAATTTCTTAACTGCATTCACGCACAACTAAAATGAGAAAGTTTGGGAGTTTAAGTCTCAACAAAAATCCTCGTTGATGACAAATCCATAAGTACCATTGTAAATCCTTTTCAAAACTGGTGGCATACCTTGAAATGTTACAATGTAGATAATTCATACTAAACCCCTTCTCATAAGTTCATAGTAAAGATGGAAATTGAAATCCTTTTTAAAATTCAAGTTCCCAAACACTTCTAATTTGTAGAATTCAAATCCATCTTGACTATTTCTTTCCTTGCCATTATTGGTGCAAGCCCTTGATTAAATGAGCATCAACTGTCAACGGTAACATCCACATGCAGGCCTATCATAAATTAATTAATTACACCCTATATAAACCCCCATCACCAAGTGATCAGATTATAACTACAGCTAATTTGCCTTTATCATTTTTTGTGAATGCTCTCTTTGAATACAAGTAAGAGAACCCACTCTGTCAGAAATTGGAACATTCTCTCTTCTCCACAATGTTATCTAAACACCAGCATTCAATTCTTTTACAACTTCTGGGAATGTTTGCTACTTTTATTGTTGGGGCTTTGTTTATCCTTCAAAAATGGAGTCCCATTTTCAACTTCCTCTTACTATCTTCCTTTATCCTAATTTTCATCCTTAGAACCCATCTCTTCAACTTGAACCCTCCTGTCTACCTTGTAGACTTTTCATGTTTCAAACCACCAAGCATTTACAAAGTCTCTTCCTCTAACTTCACACAACATGCTTCCATGATTGAATCTTTTGACAAAGAAAGTGTAGAATTCATGGCCAAAATCCTTTCTTCTTCAGGACTAAGCGAAGAAACCTATCTTCCCCCAGCCCTACACTCCATTCCACCAAAAACCCATCAAAGAGAATCCATTGACGAAGCCAAATTAGTACTCTTCCCTGTAATGGATGATCTTTTATCCAAAACAAAACTTTCTCCTCAAGAAATCGATATCCTCATTGTAAACTGTAGTGGTTTTTGCCCTTCACCATCTCTTTCCTCCATTATCATCAACAAATACTCCATGAGAAGTGATGTCAAGAGCTATAATTTATCCGGTATGGGGTGTAGTGCAGGAGCCATTGCCATTGATTTGGCTCAAAACATACTCAAAACTTACAAAAACTCAAATGCCATTGTTCTTAGCACTGAAATCCTATCAACCGGTTGGTATTCAGGTCACGAGAAGCCTAAGTTACTCCTAAACGCCGTTTTCAGAATGGGAAGCGCCGCCATTTTGCTCACAAACAAAAAAGAAGCAAAAACTTCGTCAAAATATAAGCTTTTACACAGTTTAAGAACCCAAAGAGCCTTCGACGATAAAGCTTACTTCGCCGCCTTCCGTGAAGAAGACGGTAACGGAAAACTTGGCGTGACGTTCAAGAAAGATTTACTACAAGCCGTAGGTGAAACCCTAAAGTCACATATAACAATCCTCGGAGGCAAAATCTTCCCTTTGACGAAGAAACTATGGTATGTCATTTCTATAATCCGAAGGAAATTTGTCGATAAATCGGCAGAAATTTACACCCCAAGTTTCAAAACAGAGATTCAACATTTTTGCTTGCCGACATCGGGAAAGCAACTGATAAACGAGGTGGCTAAAGGGTTAAAGCTTAATGGGAAAGACATGGAACCTGCTTTAATGACGCTTCATAGGTTTGGGAACCAGTCTTCGTCTTCATGGTGGTATGAATTGGGTTACATGGAAGGAAAAGAGAGAGTTAAGAAAGGTGATAAGGTTTGGCTTCTAGGGCTTGGAACAGGGCTTAAGTGTTGTAGTTTGGTTTGGGAATGTTTACGAGACATAGTTGGAGAGTCCGAAAGAGGTCCGTGGAATGATTGTATCCATCGCTATCCTGTTGATATTCATCATGGTGTTCAATCTGACGGTCACCATTAATTGAGTTTCATTAATCTCTATGATTCCATGAGTTAATGGAATGTATCCACTCAAAATATTTGCAAGATAATTGATCTTGTATATATATAATCTAAAATTACTCTTTTTTGGACCGAGAATGTAAAGATTAAATCTACTTCCCAATATTGTACGTGAGAACCTCTAATTATATATCCTTATTGACTAGAGTAGAGGGAATTAGAGAGGAAAAAAACCCTAAAGTTATTGTGAAAGAAAGAAAAGAACCAAAAAAAATCTCATTCTTGGGCCTGGGAATATCGTGAAAGAACCCAATATTTTGTGTGGGCTTAGTAGGTTGCAGTTTATGGAGCCTTGGGCCCATTGGTACCAAATCAAACCATTTAATATTGACAAAGAAATATTCAGGGTAGATAACTATATATGATTCTTTAAAGCTCGTTTGACATCGTTTTTGTTTCCTGTTTTCTGTTGCCAATTTCCTGTTTTTAGAAACAAAAAAACATGTTTGGCAGACTGTTTCCGTTTTCAAAAATTTTAGAAACAGAAGCAGTGTTTTAGAAAAAAATGGAAGCAAGAATTTTGTGTTTTCATGTTTTTTCAAAATACTTCCAAAACACAGAAGCAGAATGATGAACAGTAACTCACATGCTTTTTAATCATTTTTTCTTTTACTTTTTTATTTAAAAACATATAACCAAATTGTATATGCAAACATGTTTTTGTTTTCAAAAATTAACAGCGTAATAAAAATAAAACGAAAACGAAACAAAAACAAAAAACAAAAAATAGAAAAACGAAAACTATGCCAAACAACCACTTAGCTTTATTTTTTTGGTCATGTAACATGTACATTTAATTTACACCATATTAAACATGGATATCGGTAATGTCTACATCTTTAAAAATTTGAAGAGAGACATAATATTGATTCATAAACATGACAAAAACATTCTTAATTGATACTACTTTGAAAGCGTTTGGAAGACTTGCACTTGAAATGACATTAGCCTAATCCAAACGATCCGGGATCTCAGAAAATTCCAAACGATAATTAATAAGCTAATTTAGTATAGAGTACTAATTAAGGGGTACTTAATTTAATCATGCAGTCATTTCACTATTCATTCAAGTCAAAATCCTAGCGATCTCTAACATGAGTGTCTAGCGATGTCAAAACAGTGCTTCTTTTTAAAACATTAATTAAATTATATTTTGTTTCTTAGTCAGGATTACACACACATGACATATCCTACATAACAATCTCATTTGGTTTCTTTAATTTTAGTCAAGGTGTCTATAGTAAGAAATTCCTCGATATACTTACTCTAATTTATAATATTATTACTATTATAAATTTATAATAGTAAAATCTAGATATTTCAATTTTCTTTGCAAAAAAAAAAGTCTTGGTTCTAGCCTATTAATTTATTTAATTTAATTCATAGCTGCCTTGGTTCTAGCTAGAACAATTTTTGTATAGTCAAGCATGTGCCATTAATGTTGCATAAATTTAGCCTTATTATATATATAATATATATACCATCATAACATAAACCTTGTACAACAACACTTCTATTGATGAATCATATGAACCCAATAAGCAATAATCTATAATCTATAATAAGGTTAATACATACATACATACTCTAATAAGAAAAAAAAAAGAAAAAAAAAAGAAGAAATTAAAATACAATGAAGAAGGTACATTGATACTTGTGGAGTCTCTCTCCCATATTTAGTGCTGATAGCAACGTCCGCCCATTAATATCATCAAAGCATTTATGTCCATATTTAATTTAAAGCTAGCTAGCTTTGCTCCAACGGCAAAAAATTCCAACCCCCTGTTTCTTCTTTCTTCCTTGAGTCTTGATCAAAGAAAAAGTAAAATTAGCATTGCCTTATTTATTACTCCCATCTTCTCTCTTTGAATCCTGTTGGCCTCTTCAAAGTTTCAAATCCATCCCTATTTATTTATGTTATACATGAGCTGAGCGCTACCATAAAGACGACCTTCTTGTTGATGGCGGTGCCTGCCTGCCTCTTCATTTCACAGTAATGCTTCATGGCACTTGTAAAAAGCAAATAAATGTGGAGTAGGTTCATATGATTATATATTGATTGTTTAATATTAATTTGTTTGTCATGGCACCTTTATTTATTTATTTTTTTTTTTGAAATGTTTAACAGAATCCAAATTCAAATACTACTACCTAATTAATTGTGATTTTTTTTACTAGTAGTACTTTTATTTGCAGTAATTTACTGTAGTCACATGTGGGAATGTCATGTGACTCATGTCATGGCCTAACGATTGGTTTGAGCGTGTGAACTTTAGGTACCGGAAGTGGTAGATTGTCAGCTTCTATATGACTTGGTTAAAATGTGTCAATCGGGGGCTTTCTTGGTTAGCAATTGTATTATGCTCAACAAAATTTAATTCAGAATAAGTAGCGAATAAAAGGTATATAAAAGTAAGTTTATGAAAATCTTCACTCTGTTTGGAAAGCCTAATATTACAGTACACAAGTAAACCTTGGTATACAGCTAGGAAGGAATCCAAGCAGAATTCATCAAGAGATAGTATATATATATATCATTATTATTTTCACTCTTTTGATGCTATTCTTCATTATTGATGCTTTTGGTCAGATGGGTTACGAAAGGCTGCATTATTAAACTTTTGATAAGGCTGAATAAATGTACCATGACTTAAAGAGAAACTGATCAAATTGCATATTCTTGACTTTTTGTTGCCTGAAAATTTGCCATTGTACTCTATATATACTGTGCATTTCTCAATGCCCCAAATCTAAGAGCCTTTTGGTGCATCTTTTGGGGTCAATTGGGTCGGTTAGTGGCCCAAATAGCCTACTAAACATTTTTTTTCGGTGGGATCAGTTGGTCTCTATTAAACACATATTTTAAAACCACCGAAAATATTATCATCTGTATAGTAACAAATTTTATCTGTATAGTAACAAATCTAACACGTACAGTAACCAATTTCACTCTCTCCCAACGAGTCTCACCTATGTACCAAACAGGGCCTAAATAGGCCAAACGACACAAGTCACACAACCCATTATTAACCCAACTTTCTCCTTATCTCACCCCAACTCCCCTACTTAATTTCTATATAAAGCCATAATGACGCCTTAGACAGCTTAATAACTCCAGCACTGGTTCTCGCAAGAAATCTCTGCCAAATAACATGTTACCTATAAAGATTGATTACTAAGTACATTTTAATGTTATCATGAAACCTTGATAATTAACCACACAGTAACATTTATAAACCTGAGTCCAATTGACGATTTTCTCATCTTAATTTCCTTTTTTAGGGCTTGACCCATTTCATATATATTCACCATTTAGAAAACAACGTGGGAGTTGGGACCCGCTTCATGAGAAAACTCACAAAATCTTATGGGGGCTATTATTATACTCTGCTTAAATAAATAAAAGTGCCAACGGGCATCTTAATTTTGGGTTTCTCGATTTAAGGAAAGCACCAAATCCAAGACGAATTGAATTTATACACGATCCAACTGCAATGGCCATCGCCATAATACAAATGCAAGTTACCACATCAAAGCCAAAGCTTTTTCTCAATTCTAATTCTAATCCCATTTTCCCTTTTGATTTCCCGTAGATAAGCTTTGGCTAATTTGCAAATAGATTTGGTCCACGATACCCAACAGTGGATATGGGGATATTGAAAACAAACGAGCAATGAGACAACACTATGAAGTAAAGTAGTACTAGTAATCTTCAAAGCAGTTAAAATTCCTTGAAATTTCGTATTCTAAGTTTACGTTACAAAGATAGTAGATTGGGAAATGAAAAGGGATTTTTTAAAAATGAGAAAAGAATGTAGGCAAGACTCACAATTTTACTCTTCGTTTGACAGATGGTGTGACTACATGAATCTTGTGACGGTGGGGGGGACCGAATGAACAGAGCTCAGCATATGGAAACACCAACCCAGCAAGACAGCATTAATGAAATCTGTGTAAATTCATAACTCCCAATCCAACGATGCTTTTAACCTTCATGATTTGTTTCACCACTGTTTTTCTTACTCCTGTGGGATTAAAAAAAGGGCAACTTCTTCAAGGGATGGGGTAACTGCTAAGATTAACTTCTTATCATTTAACCGGTCAAATTTCCTAACTCCATCTAACAAGCATTCAAGAATCACCAACCACCTTAATTACCAGGGACAATGATACAGAGAAAAGGCCCCTCACCTTGCTCTCAGATATTTCTAGTCTAAAAGAACTTCTTCATCTCCACAAACTTTTTCATATTTCTTCTGTATCCTCTTTCCATCTCTCTCTTTCTTTCAAAAAACTGTTTTTCTTGGTCTGGTAATGGCTGAAAACCCAGTAAAATGGCTGTTTCTGGTTCTAACGAGTTACCTGTCCTTCACTCTTGTCCACTCGGCAAGCAACCCATTGTTAAAGAAGACTTACATTGTCCAAATGGATAAGTCTGCCATGCCAGCATCATTCTCCAGCCATCTGGAATGGTACTCATCAACATTAAAGTCTGTAACTTACAAAACCCAGAGTGAAGATGAAGATAGGATCCTTTACAGCTACCAAAATGCCTTTCATGGAGTGGCTGCTCAGTTAACTGAGGAAGAAGCTGAGAGGCTAGAAGAACAAGATGGTGTCGTTTCTATACTTCCAGAGATGAAATATCAACTGCACACCACGAGGAGTCCCATGTTCCTTGGATTAGAACGAGAAGAAAGCACTAGAATCTGGTCTCAAAATCTTGCAGACCATGATGTCATAGTTGGAGTACTTGATACTGGAATTTGGCCAGAGAGTGAAAGCTTTAATGACACAGGGATGTCACCTGTGCCTGCTCGGTGGAAAGGAATGTGTGAAACTGGACGAGGCTTTCAAAAGCATCACTGCAATAGGAAAATTGTGGGTGCAAGAGTATTCTACCGGGGATATGAAGCAGCAACTGGTAAAATCAACGAGAAAACTGAATACAAATCACCTCGAGATCAAGATGGGCATGGAACTCACACAGCGGCCACTGTTGCCGGTGCTCCGGTACGTGGTGCAAACCTTCTTGGTTATGCATATGGAACAGCTAGAGGAATGTCACCTGGTGCAAGAGTTGCTGCTTACAAAGTTTGCTGGTCTGGTGGATGTTTCAGCTCGGATATTCTGTCGGCCGTTGACAGAGCGGTGGCTGATGGAGTAAATGTTTTGTCAATATCTTTGGGTGGTGGGGTATCATCTTACTATCGTGACAGTTTGGCAATTGCAACTTTTGGGGCAATGGAGATGGGTGTTTTTGTGTCTTGCTCAGCTGGCAATGGAGGACCAGATCCTGTCAGCCTCACAAATGTATCACCATGGATCACTACAGTCGGTGCTAGCACCATGGATAGAGACTTTCCTGCAAATATTAAGCTAGGAACTGGGAGAACTGTCACCGGAGTTTCACTTTATAAAGGCCGGAGGTTTTTGTCACTAAACAAGCAATACCCGATAGTTTATATGGGTAGTAATTATAGCAGCCCTGATCCAAGTTCATTATGTCTAGAGGGAACTTTGGATCCACATGTTGTTTCTGGTAAAATTGTGATTTGTGACCGTGGAATAAGTCCTCGAGTGCAGAAGGGTCAGGTTGTGAAAGATGCTGGAGGAATTGGAATGATCTTGACAAACACTGCTGCAAATGGAGAGGAGCTTGTTGCAGACTGTCACCTCCTTCCGGCAGTTGCTGTGGGAGAGATGGAAGGGAAGGCAATCAAGCATTATGCTTTAACGAGTCGAAAAGCAACTGCAACTCTAGCATTTCTGGGTACCAGATTGGGAATTAGGCCATCTCCAGTGGTGGCAGCATTTTCATCCAGAGGACCAAATTTCCTCACACTTGAAATTCTAAAACCTGATGTGGTTGCACCTGGGGTGAACATTCTTGCTGCCTGGACTGGAGAGTTAGGTCCATCAAGTCTTGCAACAGACCACAGGAGAGTGAAATTCAATATATTATCTGGGACTTCCATGTCATGCCCTCATGTTAGTGGAATTGCTGCCTTACTCAAGGCCAGACACCCAGAATGGAGCCCTGCAGCAATAAAATCTGCTCTGATGACAACAGCTTATGTTCATGATAATACCCATAATCCTCTTGAAGATGCTTCAGCAGCTGCACCATCAACCCCATATGATCATGGAGCTGGACATATAAACCCATTGAAGGCTCTAGACCCAGGTTTGGTTTATGACATTGAAGCTCAGGATTACTTTGAATTCCTCTGCTCACAGAAATTAACTGCAGCACAGCTGAAAGTTTTTGGCAAATACTCGAATAGAACTTGCCACCACACTATTGCCAATTCAGGAGACTTGAATTACCCAGCAATCTCAGTTGTCTTCCCAGACAATAAAGTCAGTTCAGTTATGACCCTCCACCGAACTGTCACAAACGTTGGCCCTCCTATTTCGAATTACCATGTTGTAGTTTCACCATTTAAAGGTGCCACCATTAAAGTTGATCCAGAATCCCTACAATTCACCGGAAAAAACCAGAAACTATCTTACAAGATCACTTTCACAGCAAAATCGCCTCAAACAATGCCTGAGTTCGGAGGTCTGATGTGGAAGGATGGAGTGCACAAAGTAAGAAGCCCAATTGTCATCACATGGTTACCAACATTGTAAATCACAAAAGAATGGATTTTCAGCCATCTATGATTCCAAAATAAACAAGTTGTTTTCTAGAGCACCAGGAGGCTCACAGATTTTATCATTACAATGCATTTCTTTATCTGTTTATCACAGCAATTTTGTAGCATTCACGTAATAGAGCAGTTAAAGACAAATTATTCTATTCTATTAACCATCTGTATCATCTTAGAAGAAATTAAGTATAAAAGTACGAGCAATCACACCTATATGAGAGCAAAGTCAGAGTTGCTTTCCATGGGTATTCTGTAGCGCATGATTCTGTAGCTTTCACCAACCCAGTATATAAACGCATCATCATGGCTGCAACAGTCAGCAAGGCCAAATTTAATATAACTCCATTTTCATGTTTCATTCAGCACAAGCAATAATTTTGGTCAGATACTATGAGTTTTAACCAAATGCGATGACATTGCTGTTCTCATTGCCTAGATCAAGCAGACAAGATGAATGTCTGACCACCAAATAAAAGGTGCAGAAAACCAGGACAGGAATACTTTGCCAGCAGAAATATGCAGCAAAATAGAAAACAAATTGTAGGAACTCAAAATCTCAGGATAGACTGTTTGTTTTCTATTCTGAATCCACTTTTAATATACATGTTAATCATTAAACAAAAAATTATGTATGATCACAGTAAGTTTCAGTCTACCATCAATATATTACTTAGATTTCCTCTTCTATTCAATGTCATACATAGCATACCATCTACTTATTAACCTTATTTGAAAATATATAATCCACTGCAAATAATATTTGCCAAATATTAGCATTTGTCATAAGTTGAATAAAAGCAACTTACTGTTATTTTCTTGAAAGAAAATGTAAAGAATGGAAGACAATTCACTTATGTTTACAGCTCACTCTCTTCCTTCTTCCTATAAGTCTTCATTTCATCCATGTGCTTTGATAACTCTGTCCTGCGCAATTAAGGATCAGGTTAAAACATTATGCACCCAACAAGTTCTCACACCATCTATAAACCAACTGGCATATAACAGAGCACATTAGCCAATATAGACCAACAACCTGAAGGCTACCTTTCTTTATTGGTGTTGTTATTATATGGTATATACTTTTGGAACATTTTAATATCATTGATGTTGTCTTCTGCACATCTACAGATTAAGAAATGGCTATCAATAATTACTTCAACTTATTTTATTTTGTCTGATCCGAGATGTCGAAACTGAATTTAGAAAAGCAGAATGCATAACAAAAGCCAGGACATTCAATTAACACATATTGACCCATTTGTTACATCAACATGTAATTGATGCAAGGAAGCAAAGCAAATAACCAGATCAAGAAAGCATAAGATTCCAACAAAATTAGACATATTGGGGGTGCTATTAAGAGGCATTTTTAACATCTCATATCTCATACACTTTGAAGCCCAGAAATTATTGCTATTCTTTAATGCAACTTCATTTGTACAGGCCTAATCACATGGAAGTGTAATGTATGGACTCTTTCCTTCATATTGATTGATAGATCATCTTCCTTAACCAACTTTTTAATCTCCTCAACTACCCAACTTTTTCTTTTTTTGACAGAAGATGATTAAAGAATCATGATTATGTAACAAAATTCACATAAGAATAATCTGAACATGTTGTTATAGTAATTTGTTTATTATGTCCCATAATAACTATTCATCAGTTTTCTCCAGATAGTAGAACAAATACTGTATATAACTAACCACATTGCTACTAGACCCACGAGAAATTCTCAAAGAAACAATAAAATGAAATCATTCAAATAAAAAAGAAGATGAGAGTGAGAGCACTGTGAGAGATTAACAGGCTTTGCTAACCTGATGACATGTTTATATACTGAAGCGAGCTTGAGAGGAAACTGGGGCTTTTAAGCTCTAAATGCCGACCGTTGATTTTCCTTTTGATGATGAATCGATGAATTTATGGATTAAAATTCTTGAATTGAAACGACGGCGGTTCGTTTAATCTTGCCGCTCTCATGTTCCTCCGCCGCAAGCAAAAGCACATTCACCGTCAGCGTCTAGCTGATGACGACTTCGGCTAGCTGGTCAGTTGGGCCTTCCGCCTTAATTTTGGGCTGAACATTATTGTTTATGGCCTATGGGCCTTCCCATCTTCTTCTTCCTTTTTTTTTTTTCTTTTCTTTTGGGGTGAAACTCAAAGAAAGAATTTTAATTGAACTTGGGACTATTTTCCATGATTTAGAAGTTTCATTTGTCAAACATAACTCTATCGTTGTCTCATTTTAAATTAGGTGCACAAAAGTTTGTTTCTTTCTGTAAACAAAGCCAATTTTCTTTTTCTTTTTCTTATAAATGGGTTACAATATTCTTTTAATCAATTACCTTAACTAGGAAGACCCCATTGATTTTCATTAATTAAAACTGTATTTGGTGCAAGGATGACAAGTAGAGTTGTCCATGGGTCGGGCCGCCCGTCCAAACCCGTAAGCCCGCCCGATATTTCTGGAGAGTTTGGACATAAATGTGAAGCCCGTTGGACGGGCTTGGGAAATTTTTAAAGCCCGTTTAAAAAACGGGTTGGACTTGGTTTTGAGTGTTAAGGCCCGAGCCCGGCCCGTTTAAATAATAATAATATAAATTTTATATTACATTAGATTAATTAAATGAAATTATTAGACATATCAATGTATTATTTATTAAAAATTACTATTAATGTTAATTAATTAAGTTTTGGTTATTAAAATATATATTAATTCATAAATATATAAATATATAAATTAATAAAAATTAATTAATATATTATTTATTTGGTATACGGGCGGGCTTGGACGGGCTTGATCAAAGCCTCTAATTATTTGGACGGACTTGGGCAAGATGGGAGGCCCGTATAGTCGGGCCGGGCCGGGCTTGGGCAAGCAATATGGTCATTTATATTAAGCATGGGCCCGACCCGAACCCACCCATAAACAACTCTAATGACAGGAGGGATGGGATTAGATGTATAATCGATCGTCGATTGAGTTCGAGCCAAGTAATGGGGTGTTCGAATTCTCAAACTCGACTCAATTTTGGCTCGAATTGGATTGACTTTTATTTTTAAAGCTCAAAACTTGATTCAAGGTAGATATTGTATTACTTGAATTCGTTGGATTAATTTTGATAATCGATGAAAAAACACCATACTTAATTATTTGACCTGAACTCAAACTTGAATAGATTTGATAATGATTGATATATAATTAAATACCAAAAAGAAATATATATAGGTATAAATTCTTTATTAGACTTGACGAACACCTATGAGTCAAGTACTAAGATGCTCAAACTCAGCTCGTTCAGCTACTAAAATTTTAAGCTCAGCTCAATCGTACGTAACTGAGTCGAATTCTAGTTTTGTTGAGTCGAATTTGAATAACTTATGAGTATATAAGGGCATCATTTACAACCTTATATAGGATAACATTGTGGACTAAAATATATAGTGCTAAACAATTTTATATGATTAGAACATAGGGAAAGAAATCTCATACAAATATATGCATTAATTGATAAACAAACTAACTATAAATTAATCAATATATATGTGAATCTATATGAATCGAATTAGACCCATGAATATTATAATCTCTCTTTTTTTTTTTCATTTTTTTGGTACTAAACGAATATGATATGATTCACACGTTATATGAAATTCCTACCACCATAATCAGGTACGCGATGCGAGTCGAATCCAAATTAATTGGAGTAAAACATTAGATACCAAATGAGCTAAAAAAATATAATATAATATAATAATGATATTCAAAGTATGGAACCATTCACAAAAATCTACGTTTGGATGAATAAAAAGCTTACAAAAAGATCACGTGTGCTAATGATAGTAAATTTACTATTTAAAACTCTTTCATTTGAACAAATCACTCCATCCACATATATAGCTAAATTCAATCAAAATCAAGTATATAAACTAAAAAGAATATATATATACAAGAAATATTGATTCTTTTTCATACTAAAAAGCAAAAGTTAACCAACTAATTGTGGATGAATTGGTTCGATTAAAAAGATAAAAAGGATCGATAATGATTGTTGGGATGCAATGGTTCACCCAAAAATAGAATGGAGTACAGTTCAAGAAATGCCCATTATTGGCAAGCCAAAGAAAAGCTCTCTTAACTTAAACCATCATCATCATTTTATTACCAAAAAACCAAAGTTGAAACTACGTCGCCATCCATCCATCATACACAAATCCAAATCCTCCATATGCCTAATTCTCTTTACTAAATCCGTATTCTTCCACGTGCCCGTTTATTAAAGTGGATAAGGAAAATTCAATTTGAAAAAGAGCTAAGGTCACCGTCGATGTCCATGGCCCCCATCACCCACCGATTTCAATCTCACCATTGCCCCCACATGCTTAACACGTGTCACCAAATCCTTTCAATTGTCTTCTGAATTTCTGAACTTCTCAAGAAAGTTGATAATTAGGCAAAGTCACATGCTATCCCGTCGAAAACGTAATTTTTGCTGACCCGCGGGCACTTCACCTGTGACGCTAGCTTTGTTTCTCCGACGACAAACGACCCGTCTTTTATGTCCTACGTGTCATCCGTGGACCACACAACTCACCTGCGCGGTGCTGGCGTTCCCGCACCCCGCCACGTGTGGAGGGAAGCGCAATTTTAGGAAGAGAAATTATAAAAAAAAAATCAATTCTAAATTTCTTTCCGATAGAAAAAGAACTGCCGAAGCGGTATTCCTTTGTGGGCCAACTGTTACTTTATGTCAGTACACGTGGCGACTGTAGAGGTCTACCACTTGCTTCCATCTCAAAGGAGGGTCGGGGGCCGCCGCTTATCAAAGCTTTCATGACACGTGTCTTCATAACCGGGTTCCCCTCTTCAAAAACGTCCCGCAAATATATCGCGATACGCGAAATTGACTAGACAAGAAAGCATTGAGAAGACGTTCCACGGAGAGATGAAGAGCCAGGGTATACACGTGTCAGGACGGAAGCAAATGGTGGTCGGTAACGGGTAGCATCGGGCAAACAGGGCAGCTGCGAATGAAGCTGGCTTTGCCCCTGATGAAAGCTTACACGAGAAACATAAGAAAACGCTACACGTTGCCTTTTCTTTCATAATATACGTTTCAGAAGAACAATAACTTCAGAATTTACAAAAAAGAAGAATAAAACACCCTCTTCTCGTCTTTTGAAGTTTTGATTTTCCTTCTCTGTTTTCTCTCTTTAATTTCCTTTTTTTTTCCCCTTTAATGCTCTGTTTTCATGTGTTACGCCGGAAATGATATGATTGAAGGTTTTGGTCAGAAGTTCTGGGGGAAGTTGTTTTGGATAATAATCTTAGTGATCGGTTTGAGGAGATTTTGGTTGATAATTGACAATTTTTAATGACGGAGTTTTATAGGAAAATGCTGAGCGATGATGATGATGATGATACGCCGGCCAAGTGCCGACAACGGCGGCGCCGACGGATTGAGATGAGGAGGCTTTCATCAATCTCAGCGTCCGGCACGGCGGCGTTGTCGAGTCAAAGAATAAGGGAGGATATTCATGCAGAGAGCTCAGGTTGCGCTCCAGAGAGGAAGCGACTACGTACGGTGGAGGCTGCGGCCGGTGATTTCCCGGAAACTACCAGTATGTGTACTTTCTCGGCGGACGAGGCTGGGCCGACTGCCGGTGAGCCGAATGCGGCTTTGACGAATGGTCCAGTGTTCGGGACCATGTCGATTTCCGGGAGGTCACGTGAGATGGAGGATGCCGTTTCTGTACGGAGAAGCCTCTGCCGGCCTGACATTAATCTTAAAAGACCTGTGCATTTCTTCGCTGTTTATGACGGTCATGGTGGCCCTCATGTAAGGCTTTAATTTATGAACATTTAATTTCCCTTCTTCCTCAAAGATAAAAAAGAATGGAGTTCACCTTTTTTTTAAAAAATTTTTTCAAAAACAAGGGCAAAACAGAGATTAAGGGCTAGTTTATTATCATTTTAAAATCTGATTTCTGGATAGAGCTTTCTAATCACTTTTTTCAATTGCAGGTGGCAGCACTGTGCAGGGAAAAGATGCACGTGTTCGTTGAGGAAGAGTTAATGCGCGTGAATTGCACCGAAGACAGCGACTGTGAAATAGGCAGCAGCAACTCACAAGAGGGTGAACAGGAACAGAGTTGGAGAAGAGTGATGAAGAGGAGCTTTGAGAGAATGGATGAGGTGGCAATGAGCACGTGCGCGTGTGGGAATGTGGGGTACCAGTGTGGTTGCCACCCAATGGAGGTGGCACTCGGTGGGTCCACTGCCGTGGTCGCACTGTTAACGCCGGAGCACATCGTCGTCGCCAATTGCGGTGACTCACGTGCCGTGCTCTGCCGCGGTGGGAAGGCCATTCCTCTAAGTTTCGATCATAAGGTTCGTTTTGCTTTTACTTTTGCTTTTGCTTTCTAGCGAATATCTTCGAGCTTACAACGTTGGAAACCCAGCAACTGGCTGACATCTGGCACTTTGAAGATTATATAATACACATTTCTTTATGATAATTTAGTTAGTATTAGATATTATTCTATGAACTTTTTTGGTAGGTGATCTTATTATATGATTTGTTATGCTGATTTGTGCTTGGATCGGTCAAAATCGTATTTAATTAAATATCAGCACTGCAATTTTTTAAGGTTGATAAACTCATCTTCTTGGAATGCTTTATTTACCTTTTTATTTTCAATTGTGATTATTATAGATTAAGATATTCCTCGTTGATTCTTAAGTCATAAAAGTACAGCCAAGATATATTAAATTAACTGGCCATAGTTTAATATAGTTGAATGGGGGAAGGCGGGTTATGAACTTACTCATCCACTAGGCCAAGAGGTGGAAGTTACAATAATAGGCTTCTTGCTGACATGCATCTATCCACATATGACTTGGTATCTGTTTGTTTTTAACCTAGCAAGTTATGTTTTCCTTGTAGAACAAGATTTTTTCCCCCCATATTGCTATGGAAATCTGAATCTGTATTAATTATTAACATTACATTGCTTTCACTTTCAGCCAGACAGATCAGATGAACTTGCACGAATTGAAGCTGCCGGAGGTCGGGTTATCTTTGTAAATGGAGCACGAGTTGAAGGCATTCTTGCAATGTCCAGAGCAATAGGTAGGGTTTATGGCTTCTGCAAGATGGGTTATGTTGTGCAATATATTGCTATATATGTAGATTCTACAATAATACATTCTGATTGCATTGTAAATATTTTTTTTTTCTATATGTCAAATCTTCATATATATAATTTCCAAAATATTGAAATCAAGTTGTTTGAATTGAGGAGCTGGGCTTGAGTTTGGCTGTTCTTCCTAAATCCTTGATGAAGTGATATTGCTCTAGTGCTCCAATGCCATAAAAAAAAAAGGATTCCAATCTCTTTTTTGTGTTGCTCTGGCATCTAATCAAACTTATAACTGTGTTGGTTAATTGTTTTTTAAATACATGATGCCATATGTATGCTTAATTACTGTTTATGGTTCTGAACAGGAGACAAATACTTGAAACCAGTTGTAACATCAGAACCGGAGATAACATTTACTAAGAGAGAACCAGAAGATGAGTGCTTAATTCTTGCAAGTGATGGTTTGTGGGATGTTCTGTCTAGTGAGTTGGCTTGTGAAGTGGCTCGTGAATGTCTTAAAGAAAGTAATGGTGCCACTGCTGCTGCTGCTGCTGCATTGAATCTAAATGCAGGACCAAACAAAGAAGATGAAGGGTCTGAAACATTGTATCCATCTCGGAGTGTTCTTGCTGCTGCTCTGCTTACGCGCCTAGCTTTGGGACGAAAAAGTTCTGATAACATTAGTGTGATAGTTGTGGATCTTAAGAAAAGTTGAGAAGCAGAATTGAGGTAACCCAGTGTCCATATGAACCTTATTAATGCCTCAAAATGATAAAGAATGAACCATTTAGTCTTTCTCAAGTTTTATAGTGCAATATTGGAGGCTCTTTTGCTTCTTATTCAAATGTAAAATGCCTTTGTAAATGGTTTGGAGCAGAAATCATCCTTCAAACAATACCTGTGGTGGTGGCAGAGTATTTGGTCGAAGGGATTTTTTATAATTCGTCCCCTATCAAGCTTTAATCATAGTTGGAAGCTAAAAGATTGATAGGATTGATTTTTTAGTGTTAATTTTTTTTTTGGTTAGAAGTTAGTTCTTGTTCATTTCTTTAGTATAAATAAATGTAAGTGAATTGAAATTAAAGATTGATACCATCAATTTCAATTACTCTATGTTATATATATTATCTGACAAAAAGGGATAAAAATTAAAAATACTATCTTGATTCGAAAATAATTTCTTGATAACCAATCAGAATCATATAAACTCAAACAGGTTATTCTGAGAATCCTAATCCACAGATTGTAAGCAAAATTCCGATGTGTGGATCCATCCAATGAATGAATGCCACCTGTTGATTGTAACGTTTCCTTACTCGTACCAATACAGAGGAACCTGAGAAACCCCACGTAGATGTTCATGGCTTCATGCATAGCGTTCCCGTGGCGCTTTGCCAATCATGCTCTGCTTCCACGAGTCACATAACCAACTCTCCTCTTCACGTTCTTCTTAATTCACTCACTCTCATTTTTATCCATTTCATTTTTTTCGACCTCTTCGATTCTTCTTTTGTCTTTGCTTGAGTGAACTATATCTTCTTTTTCCTTTCAATGGCGCCACAACCTGCAGAGCTTTTACTTAACGCCCTCAGCGACGATTCAGAGAACGAAACACCAGAGAAATGCAGAGAGCGCCGCCGCAGAAGAATCCAGCTAAGGCGGTTAAAGTATGTTACTAGTACGATTCATCGATACGCTTCATTATTGAGGAAGACATCTAATGAAACATGGGCACCCTTAATCACAACCAGGGCCGCCACCACAGAAATGGGCGTTAATCCAATGCCGGTTAACGGTTGGATATCGATACAAGGGTTTTCAGATAGTATGGATGATAGAGTGGTCGTGAAGGAAGAGTTTTGCCGTTCGGATGTTTTTGGTGGATACCCTTTGCATTTCTTTGCTGTTTACGATGGACATGGTGGACCTCATGTAATTATTCTCTCGCCATTTTTCATTTTTTAACTTCAATTTTATCAGCATGAAAAGAAACAGAAAAATGCCATTCATGTGAAGTAAAGAATTAGTAACATTTATTCAGGTATCGAGTCTCTGCAAGCAAATGATGCATAAAATCATGGCAGAGGAGCTGGCGCGGCTGTCGATACAAAAAGCACCCGAAACTAGCGATGCCGGAAGCGGCGGCGGCGGCGACAGCTCATCTCAGGCGGGAATAACAAAAACTGGAGAGGTGAATAGAGTGGGTGAAGAGTGGGGGGATTTGGTGCGGGTGGCTTTAGAGAAAAGCTTCTCTAGGATGGATGAGGTGGCACTAAGCACGTGCGCTTGCGGAAAATTCGGGTATTTATGCGGGTGCAAGCCCATGGAGCTTGGTTTCGCTGGGTCCACCGCAGTCGTGGCAATTCTCACCCCTCATCACGTGGTCGTGGCCAACTGCGGTGACTCGCGCGCCGTTCTCTGCCGTGCTGGCAAGCCAATTCCTCTCTCTCTAGACCACAAGGTTTGAACTTTTACTCTTTTTTTCCAGTAAAATTACACTGGTTGATTTTAATTTTTATACAAGCAAAGCGGAGGCTTTTGTCAGACTCCGACGCTGAATAATTACTCCTTTACTAATAATGGGTGCAGCCGGAGAGGCCAGATGAACAGGAGAGGATTCAAGCAGCAGGGGGAAAGCTTGTCTATCAAAATGGGGTTCGAGTTTATGGGATACTCAACATGTCGCGAGCGTTAGGTAATCTTCATCTCACTAATACAAATGTCGTCTTTTATTCATTTTTGGGTTCATTTCATATTCATCGGTTCTTCGTTAGTAATTTGCAGAAATTCTGTTGTTCGTACAATGCTTGTTTGTGTGACGAATTTATGCATTCCTGCTATTTTGTAATGTATCTCAAGGCCAGAAAGCACTTGTAGATTGGGGAAGAAGTGATTGTTACCTAGATAAAAAGAGAGGAAATGGGAAGGAATTGTAGGACTTACACAGGACCACAACCATAAGTAGTTTGATAAGCTAATTGTTTTGACTTGATTAATATTATCAATTTATGCAGATTGATCTGGGTTTTGGTTTCTGATATGCTTGGCCTTTCATAAACTACTCTATCTTATAACTGTAGTTTTTCTTTTCTGTCTCTTCTTATCTGATCATCTTATCCTATCTTGAATTATTATTCCCTTGTGAAATTTCATGATATGAATTGAATTTGTAGGACTTTTTAATAATATTATTACCTATTAGTCGGAGGGATGGTGATGGTGTGAGTGAAGAAAAATAGATTTTGATCAGTGGGAATGCTCAAAAAGAAGAAAATCATGGCTGTAGACTGTAGTTATTTAACTGAAGTACTCTTGATGGCCATATACTAAAAGCTCATTGGTGTATCAGTGTTGATAAAGAATGGTAAAACAATTACAATTACTACATCTAAGTTAGAAGAAGTGAAATGCTTAAAGAAATGTTTAAAGAGTATGATTTCTCTTGATATATACCCCCAGTGACTTATCTTCTTAATACCTATGTTCCAATTTTACCATGTTAAATTTATTGAACATGGCAATATCAGTTAACTCGACTCAGGAAGATGAATTTATTATCGTGTTCACTGCAAGTCAATTGATCATTGATACATTACAACTCTTGTTCAGTATGTTCATTCCTGTGTTACTTGGTAACACAGAACATGCTGTCTATCAAAGATGTGTCTATATATATTGCATCACATGCTAACGTGGCCATGCTGAGATGTCATGAAAGTCACCTTCTCCACTCACCCAACCTTCCTCACACCCAAGTGTTATATTCCATTAGCCTCTTCAGCTGAACAAGTTTTACAGTGTGAATGTTTTAGAAGTTCAAAAATTGGAGATTGACATGTTGTCGTTATGTGAAGGGTTTAATTGACCTTTTCTTTCAGTTATTGAGATATTAATGGAAAAAAAGGAAGTCTTTTGGAAGGTGTTCCATACGGCTCTTTTTTTTAAAATATATATATATATATATATATATTTTTTTTTTCTTTATTTTTGCGTAACTGCCATTACCTAAGTGCTATTGGAAGTTGGAACTAAGCTGTGTTGTGTTTGATGACTAAGTTTCAATCTTACTCATTCATATGCATGATGAAGAAGAGGTTGAATCTCTGTGAAAGAAACAAATCATTTCAAGCATGAAATACATTTGAATAGCTCAATGTGTGCAATATTTAGCAATGTTCTTATCCTGATAAGCAGGAGACAACATTCTGAAGAAAGTCATAACATCAAAACCTGAGATTTCTATCACAGAAAGACACTTAGAAGATGAATGCTTGATTCTTGCAACTGATGGTCTATGGGATGTCATGTCCGATGCTTTGGCTTGTGAGGTAGCTAGCACGTGTCTTAGGGATGGAAGTTCGGCCACTGCAACTAGGAGCTGCTATTCAGACTGTGCAGACAAAACTGATGGCGGTGAAACGCTGTTTCCATCTAAAAGTGCTTTTGCAGCTGCAATACTTTGTCGCCTGGCTCTAGGACGTGGGAGCTGTGATAATATCAGTGTCATAGTGGTGGATTTGAAGAAGCATTCAGGGATATATTAAGGTTAGCCTCTTGCAGAAACTTTACTGATGTTGTATGTACCTTTTTTGGAACAACTTTAAACACTTCTTTATATTGGAAAAAGAACAGTTCCTTGTCTGGACATCATAAACCTTCATGGAAATGGAAGTTGTTTTATTTAGAGTAATGGTAATGAAAATTTCCAAATCACTTATTTGTAGTAATAAATTATTGGCAATTTGGCATGTTGCAATTGTAGCTGATTTGGTTTAGGCAACTTTACCTAGGAGTAGTTATTTATGTTGAATCATTTCATTATGATCCAGAAAGACGGTAATGTTCTTAGAGTAAGATTAGAGCTTTTCGAACAATGAGGATTTTAGGGTCTCAATTAATAAGTTGAAATCTAGATGAAGGAATTTAAATACAAAAGAGAGGATTTAGCTTACTATGTGAATAAAAAGAACTTTGAAGATCTGTTCTTGAAATATTGAGGTAGCAATTTAACCAACAAACCTAAACACTTAAACTACTATTGTCTATTTGGGCCTGAAATAAAAAAAACTGGTTAGCAGATAGGGGCATAATTAAGTATAAGGACATGTGAAATTTACCTTCAAGATGCAAGGACAGATACAAAGAGGCAATTGTCCTAATTAAGTACAAGGACATGAGCTTTTATGACATCTCCTTTTCAAACATGAAGGGTTAGGTCCATCTCAGGGCGCTTTTGAAACGTGGTGGTTTTGTATAATGTAAGGCCTAATCGCCTTCATTTTCTAAACATTACTGGGGAAAAAAGATAATCTGTGGAGAACAATACAGAAAAACTCCTCAGCCATGGTGCTTTAGAAAATATGAAATATTGTTGTTTTGGATATATTGCATAATTCCTCTGCTGCCTTTTACTATATTTCATCATCAAGAATCCACAAGTAATCCCATTGTCAATCAGATTAGTTGAAGTTGATATTTACTTTCCTATCTATGATAGACCAAGTTGATATTCATGCAATCTATTTTTTTTTTTTGTTCAATCTATATGAATACTTATATATTGAATAATCAGAGTAAGCACCCGAGCATTTGGCTGAAATAGTTTAATGTTTAGTCCTTATTTCTGTCTTCCCTTCTTTTGGATTAATGCATGGCATGTGAAAGTCGGTTGGTCTGCACGTGGGATAAACATGAACAATCCACCATTTCCTATTTTATTTTTGGTTTGTGGATATTATTATTTCATTTCATTTCATGTTTGGTGATTAACGTGAATAAGGACCAACTACCAAGTGTGCTGCACTGGACTTTTTACATATTAAAAAAAAAAAATCAATGCCTTACGGCAGCCCACACGTGGTGACATTCCAGAAAATTATTTCGAATATTTGTCCTTGACTTCTGCCGAAATTAAATAAAAATTTAATGTGATTTAAAATAATTTTTTTATACAAGTGAATTAAAATAATTGGATTTTATTAGAAAAGATAAATGAATGAAATATTGACAAAAAAAAAAATGAATGAAATAAGCGATGCAGGCTGCCGATTAAATTAAAACCTTGGCAACATCTTGTAATTAGCAGTTGGATTGCTTGACTTGACTTACTATTATTAAGAAAATGAAACTAAAATCGTATAATAATGTTGAAAAACAGAGAATAAACTCATTTAAATTCATTATCAATGTGAACTAACATTTTTTTAGTTACAAACGAAGCCAAAACTTAGTTAAAATTCTTATGCTAAGCCTTTCTAACTACGATTATGAGGAATTTGTCAGAAATGAGAAAATTTCAATCATTTGCCGTTGAAATTAAGTTATTACCACTATATTATGATACACCGACGGTGTAAATTTTGGACTCTACAAGCGGGTTGTGGAGTTGATACATGTCCATTTTTTGAATTATTTAAGTTTTAAATATTTCAATCTAATCCCTAAGGGACGCATGTCACCCTTCAAGACCCGTTTGTGTAGTCTGCTAAACTCCACTGACGGGGTATTGTATAATTTGCCATATATATAATATATTATATTATATTACATAATTTAATTTAATTTAATTTAATGATATCGATAATCGTATTTTGGAAATTTAATTAAATCTTTTTTAGATAAAATGGTTGATCACAAATTTTAAGCCTAAAGTCTCGATATTGCGTCACTCACATATTGCTTCTTCTGCATTTCCACAATTTTCTATTTCTAGGATATACTGTATGGAAGAAAAAGGAGCCCAGGACTGGATTTTGAAGGAAAAATAGGAGAGCAAACTGCTAAAGCGAATTAGTAGTCAAGTAGAAGCTATCCTTCTATAGTCTTCTTCTTCAAAGTTACCTTAGCTGTCCTTCTATGACTAGAAACACTCCATAATTACTTAAATAATTGATGATAACAGATAGGCAAATTAATGGGAAATTACACTTTTCTTCCCTTTAAGAAAGGCTTGCATTTTCCTCACTTGGTATATATTGATTCTCCTTCGCAAAGGAATTATATATATATATAAAAAAAAGGAACATTTAATTTGAATGATGAAGAACACTTTGAATATGTGCAATTTGATCCTTTGAATAATTTTCTCATCAAAAATGTAAAAGGTGAGTCGAGTCAGGACAGAAGTTGCAGGTTTTGATCCATTAAAGAGGAATAAAGAAGGATAAAAATTACAAAAAGAGAAATAAAGGTGAAAAGATAATGGAATTGGGGTTGGGAGGGGAATCCTTGCTTCGTAGTAAAATATTAAAGGAAAAAAGTGGGGGTTGATTTAAATTCAAAATAAAAAGATCGTAACTATAGCAAAACTAAATAAATTAACTGAACATATGGTCCATATGTATGAAAATGATATATAGTATTAAATTGAAAAGGAATTCTACCAAAAAAAAATTTGAAAAAGAAATTTAAAATCATATACTAATTTGAATAATTAGAAATTAAAAAGAAAAATGATATGCATATATGCTGCTTGGCATGCAAATTATACACATAAACTAAGTAAGTTGATAAAGACACCGGAGCTTTAAGTGAAAACAGTGGAATATTCATGTGGCCAAAGCAGAAAAAGACATTTCGATCGCAACACATCTATTTGGACTGCATGAAAATTCTGAAAAACAAAACCGGCAAATCCTTCATAGTCTTCTTCTTCCTTAAAAAAAAAAATACTATATATATTAGTTTACAGTTTACACAATCTGTTGACTAGTATTCTTTTTAAATTTCATTAGGAAAACAAATACACAAATTGCAATAATTTTATTAGATATAGTACGAGTATATTAAACCCAAAAAAAAAAAGGTGGACTATACAAATTTTAACTTAATGTATCAAATTGGAAGTAATTGTAAAGATCAAACAAAAGAAAAGGAAAAGGAAAAAGTCAAATAAAATGGGTAGAAGAAGAAACAAAAAAGGGTTGGTAAAAGATGAAGAAATGGGGCCATGGCCATTGGGGTCACAGCGTGGAACAGAAGAGCCTCATGCAGCTAATTAGCTTTCAAATTAAGAAGCAAACAAAAAATTAATACCTACCCCACTTTGTTTTTATGTAGGACGAAAGATCATACACTCTAACCTCGTTTTTTTTTTTTTTAATTTCTTGCACTTTGATTATTATTGGTAAATTTGGTCGTTATCTTTTTCTTTCCCCCCGTAATTTACTCCCCTTTTCATATTTACCAACGTACCAATTTTTCATATATATATCATTGAATCAATCAAACTCATGATTATACTATAATAACCGAGAAATTATTAGGTGGGACAGACCCACCACGTTATTCATGGAACTAACCAGTAAAAATTTATCATGTTAAATGAACTCCTTAAATTTAGACAGACCCACCACGTTATTCATGGAACTAACCAGTAAAAATTTATCATGTTCAATGAACTCCTTAAATTTAGGCACGATTTTAGCTTAAGGTTTAGCCCCCTTTTAAAACAAGCCATATTTAAAGGGTAAGTCCTCAAATTTGAGATTTTATTGGGATAGAGTTTTAGAAAATTGATGAGTTGTCTTTATATTATTGGTTGGTCCCATAGATGACGTGGTGGGTCCGTCCCACCTATTAATTTCTCATAATAAACCCTTGTTTGAAATCATGGAAAAAGAAAAACAATGAAATAAATTATGTTTTTGTGCTCTCTAGCTAATTGCATTAAAAAAAACACAAAATTATGTGTTAGGTTAGAGCTTAGAGCATGAAGTTTGTACATAGCTAGTAAACGAAGTTTGGATTATTTCAATTTTCATTTCAAAGTTAAAAATGCTAGAAAAAGAGGAGGAAAAAAGAGCAAAGAGCCAAAGAAGGATTCCAAAGTATGCAACTTTGAATATGAATAAGTTAAGAAGAGCAAAATGCAATTTGACTTGGCTTGGATTATATTGGAGGGAAACATCATTTTCCTTTAATAATAATTCAATGTATTTGATATTCTCCTATGTTATATTATTTTATTATACTACAATAGTTCTAATTTCTTTTGTCCAAGATCCTTAGATCTCAAACAATTATATTTGACTCTCAATAAATCTAAAATTATATCAAGCATACCGAAAGCTTATATTTTTTCCTATTCTAATTGTATATACTTGTGAAGTATAATAATAATTGAGTAATTATAATAAGAATAAGAAGATATTTTTCTTTTGTTACAATCTTTATGGACCGTTTGTTTCGAGGCTATGTTGAACGATGTATGGATAAGGGGAGTGTTTCAAGTGAAATATCTATGTTTGGCTATTGTAGCGTGGGGTATTAAATATACCCTAACATGCCATGATTACTGTGGTGTTGAAAAGGTGCGGGAAATGTGATACTCATGTCAATGAGCGGGAATTACATTACAGAGTGATGCCCGACCATTTCACTTACCAATCTCATATTCCACCATCCAATCGTGTGGATACATCCCATTACCTCGAATCAAATGACCCCTTAGTATTAACAATCACAATAAATCTTGACTAATATGGAAATGAATCAGTATCAAAGCCTAAATGAAGAAGTTCTCATGGTACTTATTTTCTTACATTCATAAGATTCGAAGTTGAAACATGGAGTATTTAAAAACATTGAGGTTCTTCACTTAATTCAACGACATTAAGAGATGAAACTATAGATACTTCTAATATTTGTTTTGATGTGTATTTTTGCACGAGTTAAAGTGGCTGAAAGTAGATGATGTAATATATACTATGTGTATACAAACTACAAAGTTACAACTCAGAGGAGAAAAGAGAGGGAGAGAGAGAGAGAGCATGGATTTCAGACCCACAAAGACGAAGTAGCTTTTTCAGCTGTAATCATCTGTCCCAATTTATTACAGGAAAAAGTACAAATCATTACAACTCCCCAAGTCCCAACCCAAAAGCCTCAGATGAGCGAGCCTATCGCACTTTTTCTCTCTCTCGCCTATCTCAACAACAAACAACAAAACCCCACTGCCCCCAACACCCACAAAAAACCAGTTGAGAAAAAAATCCAATTTTGACTTAAACTAAATATTAAAAACCCAATTTTGTTCGTCTTCTTCGGTCCCTTCTGTTCCCTTCAGTTCACGTAACTCATCTCCATCTCCACTCTCAAAACTTTCTTTTTTTTTCCCCTCTTCTTTCCCTAAGGAGAATAATCACAGAAACAGAATTTTGATATTGGTTATTGAGATGACGCGGTCGATTCCGCCGCTTCCGTCGCCGGAGCAGCAACCGCCTTTGATCCATCACCAGCGTCCTTTACCTACGGGCTATATCGTCCCACCTGTCGCGGCTGTTACGGCCGCCTTTTCAATCTTGTTAGTTCTATCCTTGTGCCTCCGCAAAATCCGACGGGAACGTACGGCTCCAGCAGACTCCAAGCCGCCGCACCGGTTCTCTTACTCTGTCCTACGCCGTGCTACGTCCTCGTTCTCTGCTTCTCGCCGCCTTGGTCAAGGCGGCTTTGGCTCCGTCTACCGCGCCTCTCTCCCTAACGACCGCAATAGCAACAAGAGCAACAACAATACTGTTGCTGTCAAGGTGATGGACGCCGGTTCTCTCCAAGGCGAACGCGAGTTCCAAAACGAGCTCTTCTTCGCTTCAAAACTCGAGTCTTCTCTTGTCGTTTCAGTGCTTGGCTTCTCCTACGACCGAAAACGACGCCGCATGCTCCTTGTTTACGAGCTCATGCCTAACGGTAATCTTCAAGATGCTTTGCTTCATCGAAAATGTCCTGAATTGATGAACTGGAAACAGAGGTTTTCAATTGCTGTTGATATTGCCAGGGGAATTGAATATCTCCACGGATTGGATCCTCCGGTAATACACGGTGATATTAAGCCTAGTAATATTTTGTTAGATCAGTATTTTTCTGCAAAAATTGCCGATTTTGGATTAGCTAGGTTGAAATCAGAGGAAATTAGAGTAGAAATAGTTGAGGATTATGGATCTGTTGCAGAAACTGAGAGTGTTGCTACAGGAATTGAGGAGAATTTGGTGGTTGATCAGTCCCCTAGTTCCATTATGGAATCACCGGAGAATGCTGAAGTTGTTACAGTTACTCTTTCTCCTGAGACAGTTGGGTTGGCGGCTGAAATGTCGCCGGAAATGATGGAGAAAGCAAGCGTTTCCGAGTTGAATTTTGATAAGGCTAGTGTGGAGAATGGAAAACAATTGGTGAACAATGGCGGGAAGCTGAATGGGAAAGGGAAGAGCCGCTCCGGTAGGGATTGGTGGTGGAAGCAAGAAAGCGGGGCGGTGGCAGAGAGTGGGAAAGTGAAGGATTATGTAATGGAATGGATTGGGACTGAGATTAAGAAGGAGAGACCCAATAGTGATTGGATTGCTTCTGTGGCTTCTTCCAGTAAGGAAATGACTGCCAAATTGGAGAAGAGTAAGAAGAAAAAGAGTAGAAAACGGTTGGAATGGTGGGTGTCAATGGAGGATGATAAGGAAAAGGATGTGAAAAAGGGGAAGAGGAGGCCGGCAAGAGAGTGGTGGAAAGAGGAGTATTGCGAGGAGCTAGCAAAAAAGAATAAGAAGAACAAAAAGAAGAAGAGACAATTGGGAATGTACAATAGTGATGATAATGGTGGTGGGGAGAATTGGTGGCGAGGTGATGACGAATTGTATACAGAAAGGAAGAAGAAGAGTAAAAGAAGTAGGAGTAGAGGTAGTGTTGGTAGTGTGGATTGGTTATGGGATGGGCTTAGCGGTGAATTATGGAGAGGTCGTGGGAACAGCCATGATTCGTTCAGTGGGGAGATTCCTAAGAGTGGCGGTATTAGCAGTACGCCTAGTATGAGAGGAACCGTTTGCTATGTTGCTCCTGAATATGGTGGCGGTGGGGATCTATCGGAGAAGTGTGATGTTTATAGTTTTGGGGTTTTACTGTTGGTTTTGATAGCAGGGCGGCGACCCCTGCAGGTTACAGGCTCACCAATGTCAGAGTTTCAACGGGCCAATCTGATTTCTTGGGCAAGGCATCTTGCACGAACTGGAAAGCTCCTTGATTTGGTAGACCAGAAAATAGAGTCTTTGAATAAGGAACAGGCTCTTTTGTGTATCACAGTGGCATTGCTTTGCTTGCAGAAGTCGCCTGCTCGTCGGCCTTCCATGAAGGAGGTTGTGGGAATGCTCACTGGTGAAGCAGAGGCTCCTAAGTTACCAACTGAATTTTCCCCTTCACCACCATCAAGATTCCCATATAAATCACGTAAGAAGGTCCGGTGAGGTGAGTTTTCGATGTGCAGTGGTAAATTTTCTCAAACAGTAACTTATTACCGTAGATCATTGTTTCATCATCTTTGGGGATGATCATTGTAAAGAATCATATAGTTATATTTCTCCTTTTCTTTTTCCAATTACAAATTCAATGGGTTATTAACTTTCTTTCACTTGCACATTGTTGATATTACTGGTATGGCATATAGGAGTTCATCAAGATACTATATTACAATTTACAACTTATTTGTTGCCTTATTAGTGAAGGTGAAGGTGCTAATGAAGACACTTATTAGTTCCACAAATTCTGTTTTTAGAAGCATCTCACATGCCATTGACATCTTTGTTTGGTTTTTCAACGATAACCTGTATTTCTACTTATGGGACCATCATGTGGCATTTGTCATCACTTTTCTCTATTGAAAACAACTTGCTTGCTTTATATCATTTCCACTTTTTGGCCTTAATTTTCTTGCTGCTCCACCACTTTTGAAGTTACCGAGCTTTTCTACAAGCAAGCTTTGTCTTTGAGTTGTATTTAATTAGCTACCTTGTAGAGTTGCAGTAGTAGTTTTCCTATTTATGATCCTTTATGCACAATTAAGGCCCTTACTGACCACCTACAATGGAAATGATCACATTTTGATGTTTATGTGTGAACAGTTGTAAGTAACAGCTGTACTGAAGATCATTGATTAGAAAAATAAATTCATGATTTGTTTAATTGGTATGAACCTTGAGTATGATTTCAGCATATATTCAGTAAGAAACAAGTTGATGCTTGAATGTTAAGGGGAAGGGCAATTCAATATTCATCCTGCAGAAGAATTAAATGGTCGATGGATGATCCCAGTTCAATCTTAAGCTGCCCAAAAGTTCAATTCCTTTTCATAAAAGAATATTTGCTAGAATAGATTATGATTTTGCCTTATTTTGTTGTGGAATCAAAATCAAGTAAAGTAGTTTTTGCTTTCACATTATTTGTGAGGAATATGAACACTTTTGATCAACTTGGACTTATATGATTCTTATATATACAAATCCAGCATTTTTGCATAATAAAAATATCTGCTCCTTTTTCCATTAGTTCATATGGAGAAGATTGAATACTGTTTAGTTATGCTTTGAATTTTCCAATTTTCTTTATGGGGTTGTAATCATTATAATTAAGTCAGATCCATGATTTAGCCTTTTGTCAAAAGCTAAGGTGTGTGTTTTTCCTTGAAAAGCAATCAAGTTTGAGTAGGCTAGTGCTTGATTCCCTGATCCAAGTGTAAAAGTTCCATTATTATTACTAGTTAGCTATGCAATTTCCAAAGATGGCCTGCCCAGGATTGTCAAAAAGTGTAGTGCTTGCTGGGTCATGATGAGACAGATGGGTTAGAAATTTTGTTAATTAGAATGATGCAATTTGAGTGTAATCATTTACCATATGAATAATCAATTGCCCAAACTTCATGCGGTGCACGCGGTATTGGTATTTTGTGTTGCCATAAAAGAAAGTCGGTCCATATGTTGATTGAGGATGACTAGGTAAAAATTGACGAGAATTATTATAGAGCATTGAAAATGATTCGTGAGTATATTTGATTTGGGTCAAAGCCCACTAGTCTACTAAGACCCAAGCCTCTAAGATATTAGATATATAAATAGTCAAGGTATGGTCATTCTCTTATTATGTTCTATCATGTGGCATTACACTTCTAAAACACTCTAACTATTCTCCAATGCTTCACAGAGGGATCCTACTGACTTAATTATCGGAGAGGGTCCCCTCCAGCCACCCGAGGGACCTCTTTCCTCACTGTTTGCTCTCTTTTAGGCCACTCAGAACTCGATATTGGGCCACGATAATTATTGGGCATCAACAGACATAATTCGACTTCAAATTAATTAGAGTTCAATGTGATTATACTTAAAAAGAAAAGTAGCTTATAATTTATTGACCAACTGCCACCATATTTCTTCTTCTAGATTTTTCCAGCCTTGATGGATCATTAGTATGTAGGGTGAGGTGAGGCATGAATTTGGAGGTGAGAGAGCAACAAACAACTTTGGGGAAACTGTTTTATGCCTCTATGGGCTAAGGCTATCAACTTAGGGCTTGGACTCAGTAAGTTAACTTCTTTGAAATTGAACCCAAATCTGACATAAGGAGTGGATTCATTTCTACATCAAACTTAGCCCCCACTGGATCATAGTATATGGATCATGGCCCTTCCAATACTTAACACTGTGACTCTGCTAATATTTACTATATCTTTAGTTCAGGTTATGGACAATGGCCCATTAACAACATTTCATGATTTTTTTTTTCTTTCCCTTTTTTGTTTCTTCTTTTGGCCAACTTGATCTTTCTTTGTTTCAATGGGGGGTGTTGTTTCTATTTTTTCAAGTCATTTTTGCTACTTTATATATGTACTTTCTCCCAATAAAAGTTCCATGAAAAGTTTACCATTCTACATCGTCACATTTGCAAACCCAAAAAAAAAAAAAAAAGAAATTCCAAACTCAAATAATCTAATTTAAAAATATGATTTGCAGTTAAATTAAAAAGAAAAAAATAGTATACTATATAGTAAGTGCATAAAGAACAAAAGATTCCTTAGTTTTGATGTTATGAACATATGTTTTATAACTTAGTACTATAATAATAATAATCATCATATTAAAACAGTGACCGTACAAGAATGGGAGTCAGCGTATCCTAAAGCACATGATTCGAAATTAGTTGGTTCAAAGCTGTTTCTTTGATCATGATGATGATAAGATCATTACTAAATCTGGTTTTTTAAACATCAAAAATCCATCCAAAATCAATGAACTAATAAAAGTGTCCATTAACTTACTTTGCTAAACTGCACATTGTCATATTGTTGTGTATTATATATGTAGTTGATTCTACGTACGGTGGTTCATCCCCCTTATAAGGTTTCTTCATTTCTATATACTTTTCTCTTTTGCCCTTTTTGGTTTTTGCTACACTCCCACCATAATTAAGAGATTAATTATGTCACTAATATAATATAACAAATTTTTGTTCATTTTTTTTTTCCGTTTTGTATAGTAATTCATATACATGCAATATCTCACTAGAAATGCAAAAATAGTTAACCCAAGTCTAGTATTTATATATATTATATATATAAAATATAACCCATTTAATTAGCAATGGTCACTTTTCATGATGAATTATATTTTTGTGCTATCCAACTTCTAATTAACTCAAAACAAAGGAAGGAATAAAGCTAACCTTTTAGAGATTACACATATTTTAATAGATTATTATATAACACATATTTTATTCCAAAAGAAAATCATCATCATTGTATATTAATTAATAACACTATAGCAATAAAATACTACAAACATTTATAGTATATATGGGTCACGTGGGGCTCAATAATGCCAACTATATATATAATAATAATAATAATAATAATAATAATAATAATAATAATAAAATTTTCTTCTTCTTATTATATCAAAAGCATATGCCGAATTTTGAATTATAAGATTAATAATGTGTGTGGACATTATATACAACTCCAATAATGTAGGGTTAGAGGGGGGAAATCATCCCATGGGGTTAATGCTTATTAAGATGGGGGACCATGGGCCTGTTTGCTTTGTCCTCCACCCTTCAAGACATTGATTGTTGGGGTTAGTTAATATTGAGATTCGGGAAGGATGATATGATATATATAAAGATTAATTAAAAAAGGAAGATGATCAAGGATCATTACCTGTTACACATGTCCTTAAGCTAGGTTAGATATAGGGATTTATGATCTGGCCTTTCGGCTAAGATCAAGACTTATTCTTAGGACCCATTACTTAGTATTAATTTCCTTTTGTTTAGAATAAACAATAAAGTTAGATCTATTGGTTTAAAAGGTTCTATAAATCTGTAAATTAGTTTGGTTTTAATTAGAACTTGAGTTGTTTACTCAAAAAAAATTAGAAATTGAGTTGTCGAGTTAATTTAGTTTTTCTTAAATTACACAAGCGCAACCGCAAACGAGAAGCTAATGTATATATGTTCTGAGAAGCTAATGTATATGCATATAGAGCCTCATAAAGACGGTTTAATGGTCAATATATATTTAAGATGATACGAAAAAATCCATTTTTGAAGTGGAAGGGAAGACTCTTTTCAATATTTGTATTTATTAGTTTTATTTGTACAATTTCATCATAAGGTTACATTTTTTTTTCGGCCTCAAAAGGAAATTTATTAAAAGAAATATTGATTACATTTTGTTCAAAACTCATGATTTTGATATAGTCTTTAATATTAATCAACTAGAACTTATTCATTAATCTTCAAATGAATTATCTTCCTTTATTTACCAAAGAAGAAATTATTAGGTGGAACTGATCCACGATGTCATCTATGACACTAACCAATTAAATTGTGCAATCAAATTAACTCAAAAAATTTATGCACGATTTTATCCCAAGGTGTTTTTTTTGAATAAGTACATGTGAAATCTCATTATAATCAGAATAAATCTCTATATGCCCAAATATCTAAATGAGAAATCAACTCAAATACACAAATAAACGAATTATAAACTAAACTCACATTCCGTGAGATTTAAACCAAGGACCTCACAGTCCGGGCACAATGCACCTACCAGTTAAGCTAACAACTCGGGTGCTTATCCCAAGATTTAATCCCCCTCAAAATAAGCAATGTATAAATGGTATGTCATCAGAATTAAGATTTCATTGGAATATGGTTTTAGAAGATCTTTAAGTTTTCATATTAGTGAAACCTAATAATTTCTCTTGTAGAAGGTACAAGCCACAAGGTACAAAGATATGGGGATATAATTATTTATAAGTTGGCAACTATAATAATTTTTCTTTTCTTTTTTCTCCTTTTTTTTCGGTTACATTCTAATTAGTAGCTAACATAAAATGGATTAATTATGAACTCTGTGGTTTTCAAAGGGATTAATGAACTCTAACAAGTTGACCTACATAATTAATGTACATTATTATTGGTGAGGGAATAAAACTAGGAAGTATGCAGGATACTTCATATATTCCGGATGAGATCTTTCCTTTGATACTGTTGGTGGGTGTTGCCTACTTTCCCTCCCTTTCCGACCATTCTGATTTGTGTAATTGCCATCTTCCACTATATTAATTGTAAGTTGCATATAATATTTAATTTTTTTGGTACAAATAATTAATATTAATTAAAATTTTTAAACTTCATGGGTTGATCAAAGTATACTTGAGAACATTACAATACACTATCTTGATTCATTCCAAAACCAGCAAAGAGAAAATTAACATGAAATTATGCTTCTTCAGAAAAATAAATAAATAAACAAACGATGCATTAATCTTTTTATAATCTAGAAGGGCTGTAGAGATTATAAGAAGCATATATATTCTCTCTCACATGCAAACTTCAAATAAAGTCTTATTGATAATAATAATAATAATTCATAGCTAGGATTCAAACAAATTTAAAGTTCCATATCGAAATTTAGGATTTTAAGTTTTTAACATGTTTAACACTGCTAATTATAATATGTACTAACATCTATCTTATCTCTCCCTCCAATATATATATAGTACACATTACACTCCATCCAAATCGAGACAATTTTTTGTTTTTTATAGAATATAATTCTTGACTAGTTTTAATAATGACAAAAAATAATTAAATTTGCTGTTTAGAAATTATATATAAGGTCAACTTTGCAAACAAATTACAATCACCACTCTCTCCGTCCAAATTTTTTTGATAAAATCAGACGGTAAAGATTAAAGAATGGCCCCTCCATAGTGTGAATGCAAGGTGAGTGGGGTTACTTTTGTACAAAGCTACAGTACCCTAATTAATAAGTAGTAATAACTTGAAAACCCCAAAACTTTTAAGAATATGGCAAGTGAGGTCATTTCTCATATCAGCTTTTGTTTATTTGAAGAAAAAAAATATTTTGGTCCCCCATTGAAGATTATCTCAAATATAATCTGCTTCTTCAAGCTAATTACTTCCTTCCTTCCTTCTTCAACAACCAAAATATTTTTCAGCTGGAGACAAAAGCTGGTGTTTGTGAATAAATAAAACTTTCCCAGCAACAATAATGTTCTCTTTACAACAAAGCGATGACCTGGTATACCAGATTCTCTCCAATTCTAGCCAACACAAAATCCCACAAGATCTGATTTTTGGTAATCATCATGCTTCAGTGGAAAAAGGCTGCAGCCCTAGTGATGATATTCAACCTATAATTATTGGCAGCAGCAGCAACACTATGAAGAAAACCCGGCGGCGGAAACTCTGTCAAACTGATGAAGGCTTAGCAGCTGCTTCTGCTTGTGATAAATATAAGAAGCAGAAATTGCATAGGGAGATTGAACGCCAAAGGAGACAAGATATGGCTTCCCTTTATGCTTCTCTTAGATCTCTTCTCCCTCATGAATATATCAAGGTAAAAAGGATCTTCATATGCAAAAATTTCATGGGGTTCTTGCATTTTTTTTTCTTGGCAGAATATGGTTATATTATACAATTGTTAACCCTAATCTGTGATTGGGTGTTCAGTTTTTCCTTCTACCCTTTCTGATTAAATTCTTGAAAAAAAACTTGGGCACATGCAAATTTTTATGGAGGAAGAGAAAGGGAAGAGCTTTAAGAAGCTTAGGGTTGATTTAGTTTTCTGTTTTTTGATGGGGTTTTCAGGGGAAACGGTCGATGTCGGATCATATGAACGAGGCTGTTAAATACATCAAACACCTAGAGAACAAGGTGAAAGAGCTTGATGTTAAGAGAGATGAACTCAAGAGAGTGGGTAATTTGGGTGCTCTTGGCTCGGGAATTACCCAATCCTCGAATCATGATTGTTTCATAATCCAACCAACTTTGATTGGTGTGGAGATTATGTTTCGTAGTGGGTTGGAGGGGAAAGGTTTGCCCCTATCAAGAGTGTTAGCAGCAATTGTTAATGAAGGACTTCATGTTGTTAGTTGTGTTTCTGCAAAGTCTGAAGATTATTTACTTCACACTATCCAAACCGAGGTGAATTTCTTCTCTTCTTCTTCTTCTTCTTCTTCTTCTTCATTTTTGAATATAACTGTAGGGTTTTTCTTTCTATTTAAAGCTGTTACTATTTTTTTTGAAAGGCATTCATGCTGTTACTTATACTATTTGTTTGACTTTATGTACAGGTGAATGATCTATCGAGCATCAATCTACCCGAGCTGCAACAAAGACTATCAAAAGCTAGTGAAGTAGTAACAAATAAGTAATCTTAATTTGTTTCTGTGCTTTGATAGGGATTGATCATTGGCATTTGGTGGCATTGACTTAATCTGACTTCTAATTTGAGCAATGGACTTGTTTTTAATTGTCCGTTTGATTTGTATATATAATGTGTGAAATCTAGATTGTTTGCAGCGTTGGAATTTTAAGGAACTTTGATGGAATGAGAAATTTATGTTAAACATCCTTTGAGCAATTTTTTCCTTTTGAAAGAAAGTAGGCATAAAGGCAAGGCAAGGCTCATCATATGTGCTATATGATCAACTTTTCTCCTAATGAAGATTTCTTTGCAGCATTTGTTTCACTGCTTCCTCTTGCAGTCCAATATGAAACTGCTATATGGAGTTTTGGTGGAGAAATTACATATGCAACTTGGATACGGTGAAGTTAATTGTATCATCAGTACTTAATGGTAATTGGTATGGAATTAACTTAATTACTGGTCACTGCATAATTGTGTTTTAATTTGAAAGTATATATATTGATTTTCCGAAGCTTTCAGCTTGGGAGAAATGGATCATAATCAAACTTCTGATAATAATCTGAGTTATAGATATATGAACTTCACTGATGAGTGTAGTCAATGGGACTGTTCTTCATTTTCTTGTCTACAGGTCTCATAATGCTCAAGGAGTTTCCAATATTCTTGTTAATCATTAGAAAGATGGTTTGTCATTTCAATATTTCAATCAAATACTAATAATCAAAACATTCATTTTTTACTAGATATTGAATATTTACTCTGTCCTTCCAAAATAGAGATAATTTCTTTCCTCTTACAATAGTTGATCTATATATATATTTGAGATAGCTTTGGAGTGGTAGGTATAGTGTATCTGCAAATAGTTGATCTATTTGATATATGCATGTATTCCTATGAATCAGTTTTGCCATATATGTTGAGAATGGTTAACTAGAAGTATATAAAGACATTTTATCCTACATATTCCATTCATGAAGTATATACATATATATTTCAATATGAGTTAATAATTCAGTTGCATGATGGGATATATGTAGCATGTCACCTACCTGTTAAACTGATGAATTGCAGAAAATATTTATTTATTTATTTGGCCAAAAAGGTTCTTGTTGATATCCCTTATTTATGATCTGTTAGGGGAATAAGAAATACCGACTATATCTGTTCATATCTTTGCCAGCTCACCATAATCTCTACATTTCTTTTGGGAAGATCTGCCAACTCGATTATGTTGATGGCTTAACTAATATCAAATCATCAGAAATCCAGCATCAAGACTCTCATTATTTTTATAATATATATATATATATATATATATCTATCTCTATATCCATCAAAGCATACATGTCTTACATGCAATTCAGTCCCGACTCCCGATATTGTAATGTATCACATATATATGCAAACACTTTAGTAAAACTTTACATACATGTATATATATTTATACATCATACATATACATATGCATGCATAAATACATGATTAAATACAATACATGATTAAATGTACCCATACGTGCATACATGCATGCATGCATAAATATGTATATGTGTTGCTTTTGGTGAATGTATGTATGTATTTGGTGTGATCTAGAGAGACTAGAAGTACATGCCGATTATCCTCTGCTTGAACAATTTATTTCCTGTGTGGTTTATGATGTTGATCAGCCTCGTGGCATTGTGCATGAAAGAAATAGATATGCATAAGCAAGAATCGTTTTCTGAATTAATGCCTTAATGATGATCAACGCCTTCATATATGTATATTGTTGTGAGTAATTTTTGGTTTTACGTTTAAAGTATTATTATATAGCCTTTTTTTTTTCTTTTTTCTTTTAAGGCAAAATTGGGTGGGAAGTATCATAAATTAATTAGCTTGTTATATCAGATGGAAAATGGTGGATGTCTACCCTAATTCAACATTCTAGAATCTACCTCTTTAATAATATTTGTGCAGAATAACCATTTTACTCTTATCGACAATAAAGAGGTGGAGTTATGGTGGTGCTCTGGAATATGGATATATCAATGATCCCATATTGGAAATACGGGTTCTTCTCTTGTTCTTATGGTTATCTAATAATGTTAAATGCTCGAATGTCCCTTTTGCTTATGGCTATATGTCGAGGAAAAGAAATTTCCCTTTTGGTTCTATTAGTCTGTTGGCTCAGCTTATTTAACAGATTATCTCTACTGAAAAAAGGTTAAGTTGGGCCAAACGGAAAATCTAGAAGTGCTTTTCAAAAGTGTTTTTCAGTTGTTTTTGAAAACTAAAAGCCGGAAGCTCTAAATTGAAGTTTTTTCCAAAAGCACTTTTTCAGAAGAGTTTTAAACTAGGCCAAACAAGCCCTATATATATAAGTACCAATTTGTGACGGACATTTGTGATGGACTGCGATGGATTGCGACGAAAATACCTACGAATGTTGTTTTCCACTAACTTATAGCCACGGAAAAACTGGATTAGTGGGTATAAGTTGGTGGGTATACTACATTTTTCTTGTAGATATGTCTTTTCCATTCCGATTTGATGATTTAAGATTGATTGAGTTAATTAATTGTTAACAGGATAATTATTCGAGGGTAATTAAGGATGATATACAACATTAATAAAACATATAAGTACTGTGGACTATATCAATTACCAAAGCCTAATTATTATAGGATTATATATATATATAGTTGTTGTTGATTACTTGATTTGACTATATATTGTTTTTTGCTACATGTAAACATGAGGTTACAAAGGGATCAGGTAGTGGTCTTTTCCCATCTCTAAACTCTCACTCCACCTATTCTAAAATTTGAAACTCTTACTTCACATCCGTTTCAAGATTTTAACCTATTGATTGGACTGTGTATATGTATATATGTACGGATTATAAGTTTTTTGTTTGGGCTGGAGATGATAAGCTTCACCTTTCATTTTTTCCCGAAGGATAAAGAGAATCCAAATTGAGCGTTTTTCCCCAAATGTGTTGCAAGATTAATTTAAGCATTAAAACTTCAACAAATTGGTGGATGCTAATGTTTGCATGGCTTCCATTGATTGATTTATATATGTTACATTTTTCCTAACTTAAATTTAATTAGGTCATTATATAGCTTAATATTCCAATTTATGAAAACCATTTTACTTTGAAGTTACTGTTTGTTCTTAATTTTTTATAATGGAAAATAAAGTAGTAGTAATTAATAATAACGGAAATTAAGAGCCAATTAAAATCTTAATCCATATTTATTTGCTGTCAGCCTATCAACATCAAAAGGTTTTGTTCCGACTTAACTTATAATTGCAAATGTCAAAAAAAAAAAACTTATATATAATCAATTAAAAATTTAGTAATTATAGTATACTTTTTAATAATGAGGAAAAAAAAAAGATTTTCTGAACGTCACTCTCCCCTTAAATCTTTGACTGAATTTAATATTATCTGGATAGTGCTAGGTAGCTGGTGATGTTGTGGATTGTGATAAAATGCTATTGTTGCTCAATAATACTAGTGCTTTTCTTGACGGCAGTTTTTCTCCCTTCCATTATTATTATGAAACAAAGAAAGGCTTATTATTTATTTAGTAAGTGTATAGTATAAGTACAAAAGTTACTTTTCCATATATATATATATATATATATATAGAAATTATTAGATGAACAGTCGGACCATATTAGTCATAACAATTACTAAATTTTGTGTTATAATTGACTGTCAATTTCATATAAACGTAAGTGACCAAACATTAATACTTTTTATTAGTTGGATCAGGGACGGATCTTGAAACATGAGATTGGGGGGCCAAATTGAATACAACTATTTTTGGGGGGGCCAATTTAAAATTTTTCCATAAATTATATGTAAATATATATGTATTTTTTTGACAGAAATGTAAATATATGTGTATAATAAGGAAAATTTCAAAATTTTCAGGGGGTCAAGGCCCCCCCAAGCCTCCATTACGGTCCGCCCCTGAGTTGGATGACAGAAATAAAAAGTTATTAAAAGGTCTATCATCTATGTAATTCATTTATAATTATATCATTGGAATTGTTTTTAGAACTAATGTTTAAATTAGAAAATCAAAATATAATTACAAACACCAGGAGGATGAGTCTTACACCACACATGATCGACATCAAGTTTAGTCAACCTATATACCAATACATTGACCTTTCTATTTACATAAACAATAAAACATAAGAGAAACTAAATCTCAAATTTCATATCACTAAAAAAAAATCCCGAATTTCATGAATTAAACTACCACATTTTTACCATTTCCATAACAGCCATAAGCCAATCACTCTAAATACACTCAGTAATACAATGTTCAAGAGTCACTTCAAACCAAAAAAAAAGTATTGGGTATGTACTTTTGTTTTATAAATGAATTTTTTTTTTTAGATTGCGCTGCTAGGAATTACCCCAACTTGACATCGTTGCAAATTCGTATAGCGAGATGAAAAATTATTTCAAAATAACTTTGGATAGACAGTAACAGTTTAAACACTGCTTTTTCGATGAATGAAAGCTTACATATTCATCCAAAAAGAAAAGTTATTTCAAAAGGGTCGACCCAAAGTCCTTTTATCTAAACTAATTACTAATATTTTAGTAACCAAAAAGAAAGGAGTAGCTAATTAATTAGGCTAAGCAGCATCAAATCAAATTATTATATATTGACAAAGTTATACTATAAATTATAAACTTTAAATCATACCCCATGTACCAAAAGAAAAACTTTAAATCAATACCCTTGCACCATGTCACCAAATGCTTGGAATTGGAAATAAAATACAAGGAAATTTCACATCATCTAGAGACACTATAGATTCATCTTCTCTCGATACTGTTGGTATTGCGGCTTATATATTTGTTTTCTGGGCTTCTAATTTCCGTCGCAATTAGATCTCCATTAATTATTAATTAATGCTTATATTCATGCATTTTAGAAATGTTTCATATGAATTTTTACTGTATGATTGTCGTCTCTAGCACGTCTCATGCAGAGAAAGCAATTTTTGTTATTTTAATTAATATTATATCACCAAATTTATTAGATAGTTGAACAACTTAAGTTCAAAAGTACTTTGAAATCGATCATAAGTCATCAAAATTTTTCCAAATTTCCTGTTCATTGGACCTTACTAAAATCATTTTGTTTTTTCTTGTTGCTTTTATTATGTTTCTTCATATTAGAGGTCAATAATTGATTAATGTGTTTAGTAATCTTAATTAGCACATGGTTAAATTATAGCCTCAATTTATGTATGCCGCACCAAAATATTTGACTTTACCAACCCATTTCCACTATCACTCCAAATCGTCAAAAAGAACATTTATTATCCTTTGGTTTTCCTGCTTTCTACGTTATTGAAAGAGACAAAAGTAACTTTTTTTTTTGACATCAAGAGACAAAAGAAATTTACAAATGCAAATTAATATATTACCCATATTTCTTTTTCCACTTTTATATATTTAAATTTGTCACAAATCAAAACCTTGATCGCTTAAACTAACACTTTAGTAATAGAGAATTCGATTATATTGGCAAATTAATTAGCTTTTTGTTAATTACTTGAAGGCAATACATTTTGAAAACACAAAATTTAACTTATATATATATATATATATATATGGAAAATATATAGATTAAAGATTATATTATACTATATGCTTTCAACTTTGTTTTTCTTAGAGAGCTGACAAAAGTAAGAATGCAAGAACATCTTCCAACCACAAATAAAAGAAAAAGTAAGCTTATATTATATTAATGTGTGGAATAATATATAAAGTTATTACAAAGTGGAAAAAAGCCCCAATCCAAAGCAATTTGTTGAAGAATCAAAGGCACCTTTTAATAATTCTTAACGAAATTTACTTCTCCTTTATAATTAGAATATAAACCCCCACACGTGTTGCATGCTGACTCTGCTCCTCATATAATCCAAAAAAATGCCTGCTTCTTCTCCTCGAGTTACAAACTTATTACTCAATTATTATTACTAATTAATTAATACTATTTCAATTAATTACCTGGTCAAGTCAAACCCTATAATAAGTTAAGTTCTCCAATCTTCGTTTCTTTTCTTTGCAAACTTCGTTTATTTAATTAATTGATGGCATGTCGACAAGAGAATGTGTCATTTACCAAAAAAAAAAAAAAACAAGAGAATGTGAATGTATCAATATGTAAAATATGAAGTAAAATATTGATTTCCTAACCAAAGAAGAAATTAATTAAGAGGTCTCATAAACAGTTTAATGAAATTAATAGCTAGGTTTCACTTTCAGGTTTCAGACTCATAGAGTTTTTGTTCGTTCCTTAAAAAGATAGTATAGTAATTTTCTTTTCTTAAAAAAAAAGTAGTTCTTCTTTTCTTGATCCAAAAGCTTGCTAAATTTTTCCACTTCTACTTGTGTTAATTGATGTGTAGTGAAGAAGTCTAATTAATTACGATCTATCATTTTCTATTTTTTTATACGTGCAGAGCATAAGCACAAATCATGTAGGCTTCTGAAGAGTTCTAAATGTACTAGAAACTAGAAAGTGGGTTTTGTTTTGGGAAAATTTTCTGCGTATTTTGGCTTCATATATATATATATATATATAGATGGTAACATAGTATGCTTATAAAATTAACTAAAGAAGATCATGAGAATAAAATTGAAAGAAAATCAATATGATCGAAATTCGAAGATTATCTTTTCAAAAACGAACAACAATATGAAATTGAAAGGAAACCTATACACAAACAAGGCAATATTCAAACATAGGCCCACCATATAGGTCTCAATCTTCCATGACATGTCTAAAACTATTAATCAAAAAGCATTAGGGATATACAATATGCATTAATTTTAATTAATGGTAGCTAGGCTAGGTACATCCACGACAAATTAAAGAGTACTTTCCTAACAAGCTGGTGTACTTAACTATATATATGAACCTAAAATTGAAATGTTAAGTTTGATGTTTAGATTAATAGAATTGAGAAGACAACAAATATGCAGATTTTTTAAACTAATTTAGCCCAAAGCTATAATGAGGGGATCCATGCCTTAGGGTATCCTCCCTATTGAAGAAGGATGCGCTATCGGGTTCTCTAATCTAAAGAGTTAGCCTAATTTGCATTTTATTTTTATCGAAAATATATTAAATTAAGAGATCATCATTAAAACAATGTTTTGGCGTTAATAAAATGTGAACATGAGTCTTTGACTCAATGATAGGTGCATGCTCATTGAAATTTTATGGTCTCAGATTCAAGTTGCAGTGCTGCATATAAATTACATTTGGATTTTTGTGCTATGTACGTTATGTGGCCTTTGTGCCCTTTTGTGAGATTTGTTAGTTTGTTAATTTTGTTAGGGTGCGTTTGGTTGGGGGTGATCTTAATTGGGTAGTGATCTTAGATCACCCTGCATGGTTGGGATCACCTATTGGTGATCTTCGGTAGTGATCTCAGATCACCTTTCTAAATCCAGGTGATCTAAGATCACCAGTGATTTGAAGATATTAGACTTTGATGTGATTTTCTATTAATATCCTTCTCCTAAAAATGTGGAGATTATTATTGTTCAATTTCACATTCACTTGGCTAGAAAACCTCCGTCGCACTCTCTCTAAATTATCTTAGATAAATATGCTTTTTATCCTACCAATTTTTTCCACATCATGTGGTACAAGTTTAACTACTAGTCTCATGGAAAAAACTTTGTAGGAGAAAATCTCAAATTAAGGACATTTATTGTACTAATTAATAGTTGTAAAATGATGTGACATTTTCTATAAGATGGATAATTTAATGAGACAAGCTAGGTAGCATTACCCTATTTAAAATTATCAAGTTTTGTTCCCTAAAATTTTTTTTTGGTGAAACCTCGAAAAAAAAAAATCATATGTATGATACATCCCTTGGACTAAAAAAAATTTCAAGGTTTGAATTATGATCATAAAAATTAAGATTAAAGGGTATCCCTTGGACTATATAACAGCTCATTAAACCATATACGTATACATAAAAAAAAAAGTTTATAAGGTTATCCTTTAGATTATATATATTGGATATCCAAACAATAACAATTTTGTTGTGCAGCAGATATTGATTTCCTTTTCTAAAAGGAAAATCCTTATCAAGATTTAGGGACCCTTAGTGATCCCTTTGTTTTTTCTTGTTCTTCTAATATACTATGTGTTTCTATAATAATAGTACTATTATTTTGATTTCTTTTGAAGAGATTATAAAAGGCTTAAAAAACCAAGGAAAATCCACAAATTTATATGATATAGTAATATTAAATTGAGGGTAGTTGGGTCATATATCATCTAATACCTCACAAAAATACAGTGCCCACGAGGGAACTTTATAAAATGGGGGTAGAGAAGAGATCATATCGGTTCATATCTCATCTTATAAACCTTATTGAAGGATCAATATATATATATGTAGGGAATCTTTTGACATATTTGGCCCCATCTCAAGATCTTATACCCTAACCAACGAATCCATTGCTCTTTTGCCTGCCTGCCAGCCACCCCTCGCAATCCTCATCTCTCTTATTATCATTGCCCACAAAATCTTCTTTGTCTTCGATCCCAAACAAAAGTTAACCAAAACCAACAAAAACCGCACTCCCCAATAAATGTTCCCTTTACACCAAGGCCAACCCCATGGATGATAGTATGTTCAACTTCCACCAGCAGCTTTCTTATTCCAACTTTTCGGAAAACCCTCATCAACCTCAAGATGACCCAACTCAACAAGATAAGATTTTGGATTATGTTCTTGATCATGATCTTCATCATCTTCCCATGGATATTGGTGCAGGAGGCAGTGGTGGTAGTAGCAATAGAGGAAGTAGAAGAGGAAAATTATCATTGGGAAGTGACAAAAATGAAAATAATGTTGATGATGCCAAGAAAAAGTTGATGCATAGAGAAATTGAGAAGCAAAGGAGGCAAGAAATGGCCACCCTTTATTCTTCTCTTCGAACTCTTCTCCCTCTTGAGTATATCAAGGTCTTCTTCATCTTGTCCTTAATTTTTTTTCATTTATTATGTCGAATTAATGAATACCCATTTCTTCTTTTCATATAATATCTGCATAATACTGTTTTTTTCTCAAAAAAAATTGAAGAACTGCACCTGGGTTTTGCATAATTTTGTGGCTAGGGTTACTAAATTCTCATGGGTTTGGGTTTGGGTTTTTGGCAGGGAAAGCGTGCAGTATCAGATCATATGAACGGGGCAATTAGTTACATAAAAGACTTGCAGAAGAGGATTGAGGTTTTAACTGCTAAGAGAGATGAGTTAAAGAAGCTATCGAATATTTCAAGTGGTTATTTTGACCAAGGCGGCTCCTCGAGTGATCAGTCTAATTTCCCAAGCAGCGCCGTCGTTAGCCACTCCGTGGACGGTGTTGAAGTTGTGATTAGCACCGGCCTTGGACCTCAAGCTTTGACCTTATCAAGGGTGCTCCAATTACTGCTTGAGGAAGGACTCGATGTTGTTAGTAGTATTTCTACCAGAATTGATGGAGGTTTAATGCTTCATACCATCCAATCCGAGGTGTAAATCATTAATTAACCCATTGACTTCATTTGATGATAGATTTAGAGGGGATTTTAATTTTCATGGTTAGTAACTTATAGTAGACTGCTAATTAACCAAGTTCAACCCTTTATTTATCTGTTGCAGGTCGGTGATATGAGATATGTTGACATAGCTAGGCTAGAACAGAAACTGAATGAAGAAATTTCATCATTGAGTCAAATTTCCTAGCTAGCTACTTATATTAACGGTGTGGTTCGTTGAATTGGAGATTTTTGCCATTCCAGCTCTCCCTCCTTTTGGTTATGGTTTTGATGCGCTTGTGAGGTTGGTCTTTTTTGCTCCTCAATTTGACCCCCCATTCTATCTAAATATTCTACCATAATTTGCTTTGCAGATCAAAAAAACTTGGTAGAAAATATATAAGTATCATTAGATAATGGCCTAGCTAGATTTATATTTGTATTGGTCATTTATTTTCCCTGTTATCACATGTACCACAGGAGAACTGGATCAGTTTAATGTTGTTTTTGACTTGTTATCCTATCATCCGTTTTTCATATAAATGAAGGGATTAACTTAGGCACACATTGTCTTGCATATTCATTGTTATATCTTAAAATTTTCTACATATCATTGACTGAATTCAGCCCGCCTTAATTATGTGGTTTAAGGGAGCTGTATATATAAGAGGTTTTCCTTGCTGTATAATCAACCAAAACTTTGCTATACCGGTAAGTTTCTGATGTGAGGCTGACTGCATGACACTGAGACTGGTGCAACTCATGAGTGATGACATACAATCAAGTAGTCCTTGGCTAGCTCCTTGCAATAAAACATATATGCATAATGTACAAAATTAGGATCTAATTTGATTAATTACTTTTGCAATGAGTATTATTACCCTTTAGTATCAAAATCATCGAAATTATAATTAGCTTCTTTATATATTCCTAGTAAATTTTACAGTGCATTACACATTATTATTCCCACAATCAAATTCTTTTTGTCACAAAAATTTTGTATATGAAGAAGGTGATCATTCACCCTAGTTGATAATAAGCAACACCATTTTTTTTTAAAGTTCAACTGCAGTCTTATATATTCTACATTATATTTGTATGCATGTTGCCTTTTGCCAAGAGAAAACTCTAATTGACAAGTGGAAATATTTCAAACTGCATAATTAAGCTTGAGTAAAAAATGTGATCATTGATTTGAATTTATAATTAGGTATTGATCACATGATATATATCAATGGTGCAAGTAGTAATAAATGTATAGAAGATCTTTTGTTCCTTTTGAAGAGGCTTATGCATGCTACAAAGATCTTTTGGTGCAAGTTACAATGATTATTATCACTAATATAGTAATATAGAAGAATTTTTTTTAATGTCAAAAAAAGAAGAAGTTTTTTTGAGTGAATATGTACAAGAAATATCAGATTATGAGAAAGTTAACCTATACTTATTCAGGTTCTACATATACATCTATATCGAAGTATATAATTCTTGATTATTTTCAAGCCATGTAGTTACTGCAAGCTGCTGCATTATAAGGTCAAGAAAAGGAAACTTTATCAACCCAAAATAAAT
>AWWV01009537.1:0-12348 GCA_001974805.1 Corchorus capsularis | reverse complement strand
TGTGTGCCTTGTGCTGGCATTAGCTGAATTATATTGTAATATTTATGTGATCAAACACCTTTTTGGATGAACTGGTGTGTGTCAATAGGCAAATAATTAATTGTTGGCATGCATCATTTAAGTTAAGTCAAATTTATGGAAATTGATCAATTAATTCCATCTAATTAAATAATGCTTGCATTCTGATATACTGAGCTCTTTTTTTTTATTTGTAAATGCATGTGTGTGTTTGTGTGTGTGTGTGTGTGTGTTATCCCTATTCGTTTAATGTTTTTTTTTGGTTTGCTGATTAACTTCAGTGCAAAGTCATACAAATTTAAATTAGACTTGTGAACTTGTGATTTATGACTAGCTATGTGATTAATTAATGACAATATTCTCTTATCTATTGCATATATATTACTATATTTATATTAGTAGTAATATAATAATTCTAACACTTAAAAGTATATAAAATTTACATCTTTCCTCCTATAAATGTAGTCTCACTTCTCTACCTTTAATTGTCCCAAAATTGTTCTGAAAGTCAAAGAACCTTCTTCCTAACATTTCTTGTATGTACCTTTAATTTAACTACATATTGATCACTTTATCAATACATTTGTAAGGGTAACTAATTTGGAGATTAAAACAAAATAGTCAAATTTCAATCCAATATTTCTTAAACTATGTGCAAAATCAAATTAAGACTCGAGTGGGGGAGTGTGTAATTTTTGTAATAGTGGAAGATATAAGAAAAATGAGATAAGAAAGCATGATTAGGCTTTCATGTCATAATGAGTCTTTCAAGTATTCAAATAAAATAGGAATAATACTATATATGCACATTGCACACACATCCAAATCCTTTACAAAATGTTTATGAATTTCATTTTTACTTTTAAGATTGTGTCATTCATGTAAATTGTAAACACACATGTACAATGTTCCAATTAAAAATTCATGCTTCTAATTGAGTTTCTTCTTGTTCTCAAATCTTGTAGACTGTTCTGTTATGAAGTTTTAGCCTGATCACTTAATTCTAATTATCCTCAATTCCTGATCATCATAGCAAGTTAATTAATTGGCCAAAAAAAAAACAAAATGATGAAAAAGAAATGAATAAGGTAGAGGAGCCAAGGGATGATATTGGCAACTATATATAGAATAGGGAGAATTAAGTAACCTAGTTATTTTTTTTTGGTGACTGGTACCGATGTATATTTTGAAATGGGAAATGTGGCTTAATATATATCCAAATGATTATTTATTTAATTATGTGCAAGGTTCAATTAAGGTTGGTTATATATATCTTTTACAACTCATTAGAAAACTGTTTGAAAGTTTTACCAATATTTATTTTTTCATGATAGATTTGTTTGATTAAATATTTTTACCATAATTTTTGTTTGATTAGTTTAAATTAATCGACTACGATCAATTCTCACGAATATTTTATTATGAGTTATCATTTGATACACCATCAATGTAGTTTTTGAATTCCACAAGCGGGTTCAAAGGTTAACAAGTACCCAATTTTAGAATTAATTAGCTTTTTAATAATTTCAATCTAGTTCCTAAGAGGACACATATCACCCTTCTAGACCTGCACGTGTAGTCAGCTAAACTCTACCGACGGTGTATCGATTTTTTTTTTCTTTTATTATATCAAAAACTAGCTGTAATTCCTTAGGCATATGCACCAAAAAAGAGAAGCTAAATGTGATGATTAATATTTCACCAAAAAAAAATGTGATGATTAATAGTACAATATTTTTAAGATATTCATAATGATTTTTCCCCTTTTGTTTTTATACTTTTATTGATGTCTTGTCAAATCGAACTAGATATACATACCAAGCTAAAAGACAAAGAAATTATGAGTTGGAATTGTTGTAAAGCTATAGGTAATATATAATTTGTCAATTGTCAAGCATATGTCCTCAAAGGATCGAGGAGAGAAAGCCACGAATCATTGGTAAGGTTTCGTGATCATTAAAATTTGTATTAATATTAATTACCAAAAGTGTAGAGGAAACTCACTTAGTGTTTATTTACTATATTCACATGAATTGAACATTAAATCTTACTCATCGAATCCTTCTAGTCGATTCAATAGAAATTATCTCGTTAAATGTTTTAATGAAGATAACAAATTAGGTATCAATCAAATATCTCGTTATACACTCAAATGATTTTAATGAAGATAATAAAGTAACAAAATTCAACAAAATCCACATATATATAAGGTGACACAAAATCTATATACAATTTACATATAATGGGAGGTTTCAATGAGTATGCACCTATGCCAAACGCAAGGTGCACCTATTTTGTTATTCAATATGACAATATCAATAGATTGTTAACTAATTTAATGGGGGACATATACAAGAAAGGAATTAAACCCATATATGGTTGATTGATGGTTATCAACTTTTCTAAATTGGACTTTTCTATTTTGTTTTTATATATGGAGACAAATTGACATTGACATGGATAATAATTTGCAATGATTAATAGAAATCGATCCCGTGCAGTGGCCACTGCATTATATTTTATTTATTTCGGACTACGGTAAACATATATATAGACTAATTTCACCAACACGGGGTTGGATCAAATGGTAAGCTGCTTGTTCCAGCTTAAGCAGGTCTCAGGTTCGAGACCTTGCGTATACACGCAGCTGCCCCTGTTGGGAGACTCACCCACCATAACCAGATGCGCGATGCGGGTCGGATCTAGATTAGTCAGGACTAAGCCTTAGATACCGGATGGGATAAAAAAAAAAAAAAGACTAATTTCATTTGATTTGCATGGGAGCACATTATAATTAACCTCAAAGAGTTAGCTATAGCTTTGGACATATAGACAGTAATGATACATGAAATTAAGGGTGAGATCTGCAGACGAAACTAGCTTCACATGAATGTTTTTTTTTTTGGCCAATCTTCACTTGAATGATTAATGCTAAATATATATAGTTATAATACTATGCTAATTATTTTGCAATCCCCTAGCTGCAATTTTTTTTTTATTTTGTGAAAGATTACTACTTGGTGTATCCATGATGTGCCGAAGATCTTTGATGTGTGTATGGGCATGGCCAATAAGATTTTAGATTATGATCCGATCCACTCTTATAATTTCAATAGGAAATCATAAATACTTAGTTAATTATGAGCTCAAAACCCAACTTTCCCAAAAGTGATCGGTATGATCTGATTTGTTGATTTGGCTACCCATCCATAGAGGGTGTGGGTGCAACATGATCGGTATGATGAAATGAAGAAAAAACATTGTCTCTAGGGTTTAGAATATTACAGCACTAAAGGCTAAAGCTATACCATTATAAGAAAGAGGTTTGGTGAAGGAATTAGTTGCATGTATCCAGCCAGACCCATATTTTTTGGTATGCACCTTTTTAAGCCAAATAATGGTGAAAGTCTCCCAAGTGCCGACTTTTTCCCCATTATGGGATCCTTAACTTAGGACTTATGCCCAACAATCCATACCAAAGATAATTTATTCAATTTGAAAAGCAAGAATTAGGTCTTAAACCACATTTTATAGAGTTAAACACGATCCCGGATTTTATTTAGTAGTTGAGGGGGCATATAGGGCACATTCTTAACCCATGTCTTTGCCATCAAACTCTTCGCCTTAATTGATCAAACTCATCATCCAACAGTATACTATAAACCCGGCCGTACAAACTTTTCAAAAGAATTTTCCTTTTTTAAACAAGAGGAATTGGGAATCTTAAAAGATAAAGGGGTACTGAGGAAAGTACTATGTGAAACAAATATTAAACTAAACACTTCAATACAATTTGTTAAAGCCTTTGGACTCACTCTCTAATTATAAGCTAGCTAGCTGCTAATTAATTATTAGTACTACTCCCTCTGTCCCAAATTATCTGACTCTTTTGGGTCAAACAAATTCTATCTTTGACCTTTAATTATAAAAAATATATATACAATCAAATTTTCAAAAAATATGTTTTGAAAAGGTTAAAACTTAACTTAATCAAAAAATAATTTTTAAAAATTTAATTCTATATAATTTTTTTATTATTAAGAGTCAAAGTTAGGATTACTTTGACCCAAAAGAGTCAGATAATTTGGGACGGAGGGAGTATTAAATTATTTTAAAGGATCATTGCTTGAGAATTTAGATTATCAACTTAATTAATTATAATCAAGTACTGATCCAAGTCTCATTGGTTTTCTCTTTTTCTTGGTATATATTATATATACTATAATTATAGTGGACATGATTGTTACACCTAATTAATTTCTTTTATAATGATAACCACTCCTTATTATAGAAAAATTAATGTATTAATTTTTAGATAGCAAAGGATACGAAACAGCTAAGCTAATCTTCGTATTTTTACTTTATTAATCATATAAAAGTCGTAAGCCTGTCCAACATGTAGATTTCCCAATAATAATTATATGAAATTCGTATCGTCATTAAGATCTTTTGCATTGATGCTGCAAACCCTCCTTTGCCCAATACGTACACTATTTAGATATATAGAACAAATCTCTTTAATAATAAATAAGAAGATCACTATTAATTGATCTCAAAAAGAAGATCATTATTAATTAATTGGTGGGCAGTTTTTAAATTCCATTTTAGTCGTTTCCTTTTTGGAATGATTTTTATAAATGGATATGGAACTTGTACTTCTAAAATAACTTGTCACGTGCGTACTACATTAATGTTCACAAATCATATTAGTTCGATTATCCGTAAAAATGTATTCTCTCAGTTTGCATTTCCTAGTTATAGACACATTCAAAATTGCGGGAAAAAAAAGTCATATAATGATAGAAGTTTCTCTTTTGTTTCCATTTGATTGCACGAGAAATTATAATTAGATCGGACTGTTTCACCACATAAGTTATGTAGGACTAATTACTAAAATTATGTCACATCAAATCAACTAGTAAAATTTAGACATAATTTTAGTTCAAAATTTAATTAGCCCCTTCAAAATAAAAGAGTGCGTAAATGGCAAGTCTCCAAAATTAGGATATGGGGTACTGCTTAAGAAAATCTCTGAATTATCACTATAATATTAATGGTTCGACGTCAGTCCACTTAATAATTCCTCGGATTACACACAATTCAAATTCAATTTCACTCTATAGATATAAATTTGTAATATTAACAAAAGTTTGATTTCTTTCCTTGAACACACTTCACATGTACTCCCTCATCTCCCCAATGCATTATAAGTGAATAGTAATTCGCTTTGCCCCATCTTGTTCATCCCATGAATAATCAATCTTAATTTTTGTTCACATATATACCATGAAACGAAAGCAAGCTCTCCTCCATTCATTTAGTTATTAATAAATCATCATCATCATCATAAAATCCATAAAAGATACTAGCACATGACATAAAAATGAAATGGAATATTGAATGATGAGATTGGGATAAACAAAAAGGAAAGAGAGACAATAAGAGAGGACGTGGATTAAGAAGTCAGGTTAATATTAAAATGAATTTACATTAAAAAAATCAAAATCAATCCTCCAAAGTTGGAATATGACTAAATATTTTAATCTTTTCCCCTAATCCTTATGAAATGTGAACAAAAGAGACACCTGCCGACTTACTGTAGTATTTTTGTTCTTTTTGGCACAAACCGACTTACTGTAGTCTTCTTATCAGAATTTAATAATAAGAGATATAATCCAATGTGTTGCAATTTCTGTAGTAAAAGAAAACAATCCACAACAATTAGAGGTGACCACGATTCTGTTCGAACTATGAAACCGAATTGGAACTGTGGTCATAAGAATCTAACCGAAACTGCTAAATAGGTTCTGATTCTGAAACCGAACCAAAATCTTTGTTGATATTTCACATATATATAACCGTAATCGGAATCGAAGTGAAACCGAAACTGTCATATTTTAATTATTTTTATTATTAATATATTTATAAAATCTATAATATATATTAGTTTTCTTAATTAATTTCCTTAATTTAGTGTTAATAGACATGTTATTTGATACTCCCTCCGTCCTATGTTATCTGTCCACTTCTATTAGGGGAAAAGTGTACAGATAATATGGGAGGAGGAAGTATTTACTTATATATGTTACTTTTTAAAATATAAAATTATTCTATAAAAAAACATAAAATTAATTAATTAACTAAATATACATTATATTTTAAAAATATTTCCTAAAAAAAAAAATTCGATTTGAAATTGGAACTAAACCGAAAACCGTCGATTCCAGAACCTTACTTAAAAATTAAAGTTCCGATTTTAACTTTTTCAAGAATCGAAACCGTCGGTTTGATATCAAAACTGAACCGTGATCACCTCTAACAACAACACAACAAAACCCAAGGCCAAGGCCCAAGTTTGGCCTCAGCTTGCCTCGGAAGAGATTGCGGGGAATCTTTTTTTATGATTGGCCAATCAAAAACAAAAGTCGTCTATCTCAGTCATACGAAGGTCTCGAGAGGGAGAGAGAAATAAAAAAGAACAACCCCTCTTATTAATTATAAAAAGCGTATCTGTATTCTGTTTATTTATTCAAACTCCTCTCCCATTATTTCTGAAAAAGATACGATCCGGAAACTTTGAAGTCTAAGTTCAATGTTTCCTACTATTTATAATCAAAATGATGATGAGTTCCTGTATGAAATCTCTGGTATTCCCCACTACATGGATTTTGGGCAACAAAATCTGACAATATCTGGGCAACCTGGAATTACTGATAGTTCCACTTCCACCCAGAAACTGGGAAAAGGCAGACGACTTAAAAAGTCTGTTCCAATTCCAAATAATGACGGAAATGGCGAAACTAATGATGCTAAGAAAATCATGCGCAAGGAAATCGAACGACAAAGGAGGCAGCAAATGGCAAATCTCTCCGCCCAACTTCGATCGCTGCTCCCTGTTGAGTCAATAAAGGTCAACAACACCTATTTCTTTACCTATTTCCTTTTTTTTTTTTTTTTGAGTTTACTAGGTTTTTAGTGGTATTTTTCGAAATATAACGATACCCTTTACACATTTGCTACAAAAACTTTCAAGATTAATTATCTTTCTAAGTATATATTGTAGAAACTATATAATTTAAATGTATTAATTACTAGGGTTTTGTCTTGATGGATATGTGAATATATATACAGGGAAAGCGAGCTGTTTCGGATCACATGAACGAGGCAGTGAATTACATCAAATATTTGAGGAAGAGGATCCAAGAATTGAGTGTCAAAAGAGAAAAGCTGAAGAAATTGAGTGGTAATTTCGATCAAGGGACTAGTGCTACTTCTTCTAATTCTGATAATAACTCTTCCTCGCAAATCAACTGTGTTGCAATCCATCCTTACTGTGGAGGAGTGGAGATTGTGATAAATAGTGGCTTCGGAGACGAAAGTTCCCATCTTTCTTTAATAATGCAAGCTATAATTGAAGAAGGGCTGGATGTTATCCGTTGTGTTTCAAGCCAAATGAGTGAAGGGTTTTGCCATACTATTCAATCTGAGGTATTTTCAAAGAATTATATATACTTGATTTCCTGCAAGTTTTTAGCAATGGGTTTCTTTATCTTATAATATGAGGAAAATGTGGGTTTTCTTTGTTGGATTTGTCTTTGCAGATTAGTGATCCGACTCTTCAACTTGATCTACCCGGTTTGCAAAGCAGATTAAATGATTTGATCTTATAATATTGAGAGAATTGATGAGAGATCATATATATGCCTATGAGTGATGATTTCACCGCTGCTCCTTTGGATTTCAACATCCGATGGAATTGGATATCGATTTCTATACATAACTTAGCTTTTTTGGTACTTTGCATTGCTATATCTATACCTTGTTGTTTGTTGGAGCTTTGGAATTTCTCTATATATAGTTGTATTGGTGAGTCATCATTCTTAATGGAATGAGAAATTAGTTTAATCACTTTTGCAACTGAATTCTTGGGATGTATTGTGTTAACCAAGTGAAATGAATCCAATTTGGACGAAACTAATAAGCTGTAATTAAGGTCTGTGTATATGGTTAGTTAATTAAAATCAATAAAACAGAAAGCAAATTATGAATCATATAAATGAACATGATCTATGATTGAGGAAAAAAAAGTCTTTAAATGTGTGTGTGTGTGTGTGTGTGTGTGTGTGTGTGTGTGTGTATACACTCACTACATTTTGAGAAAAATGCTCTTGGCCTAATTTACTTAAATTGAAGTGATTCATGTGATACCAGATGCTGCAGGCAACTTCATGAGTCTTTGCTTAATTTGGTGAATTTCTGGTAAGTTGATTATATTGCTGCAAGTTTACCCTTAACATCATTTTGATTTCTACTTTCAGTTCATCAAAATGAACTCTGAGGCTGAGCATATAGTTTATACATATGAAATCATTTATCCTACTGCTAATTTTTATTTTGGTTTGTTTTATTATCTAATCTATTGAGACTCTTTCTAAACTATATACACATAGGAATATTCTCTGATGGTACTTTTATACATTGATGGATAGATACTCTTTGCATGAATATAAATTCATATTCATGATAGACTGATAAATTTCAAAGGCATTAATATATAAGTTGCTTGAGGATTATTTTTATGATGATATATATCAGGTGGGTGTGGAGGGAGCAACGACTTCTGAATCAGCATGATCAGATAAGCCTTTATTATATATACTGAAAAGAAGGAAAGAAGAACATTTGATTGGTAACATGAAGCCATTATAATTACGAAGTTTTAATTGATGTGATAAGTTGGTAAAAGCAAGAATGTGAAATGAAGGTGCTGTTTAATTCAGTTTGTTGTCTTAATTTGGTGGATCTGGTATATTAGAATCTAAAATTCAATCTTTGAAATGATTAAGAATGGTCTCAATTATTGCAGCAACAAGGTGAAATGAGGGAACACCATAGAAAAGGAAGAAATATATCATGTTGATTCCTAGTTTACAAGCTCTTCAATTATCCAAATCCCTTCTGATTTGATTTCTCAATAGGTAAGGAGGCTATAGGAGGCTGCACTAATCATTTAGAAGCAAACAAGATTCCCTAGCTATAGCCTAGTGCATGTGAGGAAGTTTATAAGATGGAAAGGAGGAGTTGAACATTTTGATTTTAACATTTCAAAGAATGGGTAAAAAAGCATTTAAGTCTGATTAATTTGAATCATATATGATCTCTCAGAATGAGACTGACTGAAATTTTTATATAAACTAGTGCAATAATTGGGTTCATTGTATCAACCATTAAGCATTATTATTATCTCTCTAATCAGTTGGTAAAAGTATATGTCTAAACTAAATATCGCATGCTCATGATGGATAGTTTGAATTGCTAATAAAATTCATGTTTGCTTTCTTTGTTAGAGTTTTAGTTTTGTAATGCTACAACTATATGCACTTAATAATTATGGTCAATACAATACAATTGTTTTATGTGTAATTTTAAAGAGTCTTGGCGTCAAAAATCATGCAAAACTAAGCTAGGGCCCCGAAACACGTTTTTAGCTTGAAGTAGATGGTTAATACACGATTTTGGTTAAATTTTTTGCAAAAATGGAGCCGAATTATTTTTCATCAATTTTTGGTCTCAATACTCATAAAAATTATATAGTTAAACTCCAAAAAGATTGAAGGGTTTTTCACGCTCCTAATATCGTTTTTCTTATATTTTCCGAATTAATTTCTAATTAAAGGGAAATCGAATTCTGGTTCTCGTGAAGACAATTCCTTCAATCCAATTTGGTTGAGATTTAGTAGATGAATATACATATTTTAAAGAGTCTTGTCGCAGAAAATCATAACACGTTTTTAGCCAGAAGCCGTGATGGTTAATACACGATTTCGGTTAAAATTTTGCAAAAACTGACACAAAATATTTTTCCTCAATTTTTTGCCACAATACTCATAAAAAATATATAATTGAATTCCAAAAATATTGAATGGCTTTTCACGCTTCTAATATCGTTTTCCTATTTTTGCCGATTTAATTTTCTGATTCTCGTAAAAAAAATCCTTAAATCCAATTTGGAGAGATTTTGTTAGATGAATATAGATATTTCAAAGAGTCTTAACGCCAAAAATCAAGTAAAACTGAGCCGGGACCCCAAAACGCGTTTTTAGCTTGAGGCCGTGATGGATTGTATACGATTTCGGTTAAAATTTTGCAAAATTTGAACCGAAATATTTTTCCTCAATATTTGGCTAAAATACTCATAAAAATTATATAATTAAACTCGAAAAAGATTGAAGGTCCTTTCACGCATCTAATATCGTTTTTCTTATTTTTCAAAATTAATTTTTAACTAAAAGGATATCAGATTCTGATTCTCGTAAAAACAAAATCATTAAATCCAATTTGACTGAGATGTATTTAGATGAATATAAATATTTGAAAGAATCTTGACGCCAAAAATCATACAAAACTGAGCTGGGACCTCGAAACACGCTTTTAGCTTGAAGCAATGATGGTTAGTACACGATTTCAGTTAAAATTTTACAAAAATTGAAGCAAAATATTTTTCCTCAATTTTTGGCCACAATACTCATACAAAATATATAATTAAACTCAAAAAAGATTGAAGGGCTTTTCACGCTTCTAATATCATTTTTCCTATTTTTCTGAATTAATTTCTAACTAAAAGGAAATCAGATTCTGATTCTCATAAAAACAAATCCTTAAATCCAATTTGACTGAGATTTGGTTAGATGAATATAAAAATTTCAAAGAGTCTTGGCGCCAAAAATAATGCAAAACTGAGCCGGGGCCCCGAAACGCATTTTTAGCTGATAACCGTGATGGTACACGATTTGGGTTGAAATTTTGCAAAAATTGACCCCGAAATGTATTTGCTCAATTTTTCGCCACATAATTTATAAAAATATATAATTAAAATCCAAAAAGATTGAATGGCTTTTCACGATTATAATATCATTTTTCCTATTTTTCTGAATTAATTTCTAATTAAAAGAAAATTGATTTTGATTCTCATAAAAAAAAAAACTTAAATCCAATTTGGCTGAGTTCTACTTAGATGAATATAGAGATTATAAGGAGTCTTGGCGCCAAAAATCATGGCAAACTGAGCCGGAGCTCCGAAACGCGTTTTTTTGCTTGAAACCGTGATGGTTAGTACATGATTTCGGTTGAAATTTTGCAAAAATTTACCCCGAAAAATTTTTACTCAATTTTTCACCATAGTACTCGTAAAAAATATATAATTAAAGTCGAAAAAAGATTGAAGGGCTTTTCACGCTTGTAATATCGTTTTTTCTATTTTTTCCGAATTAATTTCTAATTAAAAGAAAATCGGATTCAGATTCTCATAAAAAAAATCCTTAAATCTAATCTGGCTGACTTTTTCTTAGATGAATATAGAGATTATAAGGAGTCTTGGCGCCAAATGTCATGGAAAACTGAGTCGGAGCTCCGTAAGACGATTTTAGCTTAAAACCGTGATGGTTAGTACATGATTTCGGTTGAAATTGTTCAAAATTGACCCCGAAATTATTTTCCTCAATTTTTCACCACAGTACTCATAAAAAATATTTAATTAAAATCCAAAAAGATTGAAGGGCATTTCACGCTTCTAATATCGCTTTTCCTATTTTTCTGAATTAATTTCTAATTAAAGAAAATTCATTTTGATTCCAATTAAAAAAAATCCTTAAATACAATCTGGCTGACTTTTCCTTAGATGTTATGGAGCCTTGGCGCCAAAAATCATGGAAAACTGAGCCGGAGCTCCGAAACGCGTTTTTAGCTTGAAATCGTAATGGTTAGTACACGATTTCGATTGAAATTTTGCAAAAATTGACCCCGAAAAATTTTTCCTCAATTTTTCTCCACAATACTCATAAAAAATATATAATTAAATTCCAAAAAGATTGAAGGGATTTTCACGCTTCTAATATCGTTTTTCCTATTTTTTCCGAATTAATTTCTAATTAAAAGAAAATCAGATTCGGATTCTCATAAAAAAACCCTTAAATCCAATCTGGATGACTTTTTCTTAGATGAATATAGAGATTTTAAGGAGTTTTGGCGCCAAAAATCATGGAAAACTGAGTCGGAGCTCTGAAACGCGTTTTTAACTTTAAACCGTGATAACGTATACGATTTCGATTGAAATTTTGCAAGAATTGACCCAGAAAATTTTTTCCTCAATTTTCGCCACAGTACTTAGAGAAAATATATAGTCAAATTCCAAAAAGATTGAAGGGCTTTTCACTCTGGCTGACTTTTACTTAGATGAATATAGAGATTTTATGGAGCCTTGGCGCCAAAAATCATGGAAAACTGAGCCGGAGCTCCGAAACGCGTTTTTAGCTTGAAACCGTGATGGTTAGT